>CM077225.1:16483499-16695999 GCA_039654775.1 Spinibarbus caldwelli
CATCTATCTTCCGACCAATCAATGGCCTCCCAGCTCCTGTCACTCAGAGCTCTAACCTTTGTGATTGATTAAATTTGGTGGTGTGTTATGGTCTGGAAGCTACTGTGTGTCGCTGTACAGTGTCAAGTCTTGTGATTATCTGATAAACAAGCTGTTTTGCGGTTAAGTAAAGATTGAAGGTCTGAAAATGTCTTCAAATTTTTAGTTCATTCTGAGGGTTGTGCTCTGTTTACAGTATCAAGAGATAGTTCACCTTCAGTTGATGGTCCCCATTGACATCAATATTATGGACAAAAAAACACTATGCAATTCAGAGGGGACCAACTAAAGGTGAACTATCCCTTTAGCATATGTCTAGATGCACTTGACTGAATGTATGTTTCTCATGATCTCAAAAACTGTACAATCTGGTGATTTATGCTTAAATTTGTTTAGTAGACATCAATATAAATATAAATATTCAGTCACATTCACTCATGTTGTTTTCCATCTTTTTTCTTTTCTGTGGGACATAAAATGAAAAATATTTTGATCGTTCTTCATGCATCGTCTTAACAAGGACAGTTTATAATTATCACAGTTATGAAACACTAAAAAGTAAAAAAAAAAAAAAAAAAAAAAAAGAATTATTAAATGTAGGCAAACAAACAAACAAACAAACAAACAAAAACTGCATTAAAAGACTCCAAAACCAATCACTCGAATTCAGATTAAAAAAAAAAAACACAAAAAGGTTTGACGCCATTGGCACCACTGAAATCAAAACTTCATTGGCTCTTGCTTGAGTTGCAAATAAATGTGGTAACAGTATTTGAGAGCTGCAACGGAGGGGAAGATTTTCAGTGAATAATCACCTAAACTTTGGTCTGTTCCTATTGTTGGTCAGACAAACTGAAAAAAAAAAAATCTGGAAAATAAAATATTTTAGTGTTTATTTTGTGATGTTTTCAACTATGGATAGTACAGTATATGCAATATAATAATAATCAAGTCAAACAAAAGTTTTAAGTTTATTTTTTATAGTTGCTTTACCATGCTTTTCAAAAGAGCAAAGACGAGCTATGGAATTAGTTCTTGGAAAACATTTTTTCATCATGAATGGTGTGAGCAAGACACTGTTTCTCTTTATCAACAATCATAGTCATGGACATTTCTATTCAGGTTCAAATTTCTATTCTTTTGTAGGTGAAGTGACACCTACAAATGGCTCAAGAACTACATCATGCTCCCCATCCTACCATTTACCAACTACTGGTTTGCTTAGACATATTTGGTTGTGCTCTTGCATATTATATTGTCTTGCATGTGGTTTATGGGGTCTCTCCATAGGCATAATGGTTTTTATACTGTACAAACTGTATTTTCTATCCTTTTACCCTAACCCCTAAACCTACCCCTCACAGAAAATTACTGGCAATTTTTGAATTTGAAAAAACACCATTTAGAATGTTTTCTAAGCCATTTGGTTTACGGGGACACAGGACGTGTCCTCATAAACCATGTTTACATTGTAGTATCCATGTCATCATACACATTTGTGTCCTCATAAACCATATAAACCAGAATAAACACACACATCAAACAACATACTTGAATGCAAAAAGAATGTAATAGCAAACTAATGAGAGCGCATTATAGGAGAAATGCAAAAAAAATATGTATTTGCACAGCCAGAAATGTTATTTACGCCCTCAAGAGTAACATTAAAGAATGGACTGCATGTTGGGAGGAAACATATTAAACGCAAAGTAAGTAACCAAGGTAACTCTTTCAAAATCACAAAATGGTAAAAATGTTTACAAGATAAAGAACACATCAGTATTTAAAAGCTTTCATAATGATGTCACGGGTCTCTGCTCCATTCTACATTGTCTAGAGGTAAAAATGGAAATGGTTCATATCAGTTGAAAGCCATGACAGAGCTCTGGCCTTTCACAGTGGCTAGTGTTGAGTTTATCAGTGCTGACAGAGGGGGTAATGCTACACAGTCACCAGCTCCTCTCCAGAACACATCCACAGAGACGCTACAGCGTCAGATAAGAGCCGTCCAGGACAGACCGCTTCAAACGTCCCGCTGGAAGTTGCCTAGGAGCTAAGGCACGAGAACGAGAGTGTTCTTACACCATTTCTAAACATCTGATGTCTCCTTAACTTGAAAATATCCAGTCCAAGAAAACGAAAGGAATTTATAAACTGGAAGGTTCGCAGTTTCACGCTCATGACATCAGCATTTGCTGTTCAACAGTCCACCGTTCCAAAAACTCTATTAGAGAGCATTTCTGTTCTCTCTCAAGTGCGTGTTTAGCACTGACCAGTGGTGGGACGGTGGGGGTGGACGGCTGCTGACAAAGGGGGGGGTGAGCGGCGGCTGCAGCATCCATCTGCTCAAAGGCGCAGGTTTTAAATTATTCAGCACACCATTAGCCACACTTAGCCCCAACTCACTACCACTGTCAATTAATCAAAGCTGCCAGGTGTATACCACCAGACGAGAAGCCAGCGCTGAACAGCATCCGTGGAGTTTGGATTCCAGACGTTGAATTATTTAGCAGTTTTAACCAACACTCCCGGAGACGACATGTAAACAGCATGTTTCCCGTAATCTGCACAAATGTGAGATCGGGTGTGAGGAAATGTGTGTGAGAAACTGATCTTACAGGACATGGATCGACATTTTCAACTGATGTTTAACGAGGCCTAAACAATCAGTTTCTTCACACAGAAATGCTGTTTTAAATTAGTCCTAATGATGGTAAGTTTTATACTGCGCTGTTTTATTTTTTCAATTTAAATAAATTTAAAAAATTACTCCTTGGAGTCATCATGTCATGGATAAAAACAGACAAGGCCTCTAAATTTCACTCATTCATTCATTAATTAATTAATTAATTAATTCATACATACATTCATAAATAAATAAATAAATATTTAGGGTCCCACTTTATATTAACTACTATGTACTTACATTTAAATTAATCATTTGGTACAATGCACTTATTGTATACATACATGTTTTTACATTGTACTTATATTTTAAAAATACCTGCGTGTAAATACATCTGTAATTAATATCTGTAATTACTTTGATAATTACACTGTTGACCCATCCCTTACAACTTAACCCACTCTTAAACCTACCTATACCAACAAACCTGTCCCTAACCTTAACCTTATCCCACCTCAATAGCAGCAAAAGTGTTTTGCAATACAATATGAACACAATAAGTACATTGTCCTTATTTTTTGATGCAAGTACATAGTAGTTAAGGACACTTAATATAAAGTGGGACCATTTAATCATTGTCATGATGCATCTTTTCATCATCTCATTTTCATAGTTGACAAAATCAAAGAACCTGTTGTAAAGAACATTAGTAATTTTGTTATCTCTGTGATATCCTAACACTTTCTCCAGCCATATGTATTTGGTCACGTGTACATCAAATTTTTGTCCAACAAGTCATTATGACACTATTCACTGGTCTCTGGATCCTATCAGCAAATATTTGCACACTTCATGTCAAAACAAGAGCGGGGTAAGAAATATGTATTGTGAAATTGGGGTGTTGTTGATAGTAAATAAATTTAATGTCTGTTTTACCCTTGACCCCAGGCCTGCTTTATCTGGGAGACCCTTTTTTTTCCATATATAACACTCGTAAATCCTCTGGGATTCAATCATACCACCCTGGGTGTCACAACATACACTCTGCTAAGCAAGCATGCATGCATGCATTCTGGCACAGAGTATAACTTCAGGGAAGCTCTGTGTACAAATGGAGTAAAATGCAGCAACACTGATCAGACTTCAGCAGATGGAACAGTGGGAGTATTCATCACTCCAGGTTTGAAACATTCGGTTGGTATTTCGGTTGGTAGTTCATTCATGTGTGGTGGTAGAGTTCTTTGGAAAACAACTTAAAATAGTCTAACCAAAATGAGACAAAAACAAGACTCAGAATGATAGTAAGAGAGAATGTTTGGATGACAGGACATGTGAGTGTGTGTTGAAGAGGGAGAGTGTGTAAGTGGCCTTGGAGAACACCAGACTCAGAGCTGGAGTCATCCAGATAACTCGGCACCTCTCCGCCGGGGGATCCTGAGAGGAGATAAGACTCTCCTTTACGCTCTGAGAAATTGGTAGTTGACATGAAATACTTTTGGGAAGTTGTCATGTTCTAGTTGATGTTATACTCCATTCAAAACGATTTTAAGCAGCGTTTTGATCACTCTTTTATAATGCATACAACTTTAATGACCTCATGTTATGTTAAAGGCCACATCCATATTTTAAAAATGTATTAAAAAAATAATGTAAATTTATTAAATTATTACGAATTGATCAAAATTAAATGTAAATACTTTCAATTTTTTCTTTTTATTCTCAGGATCAAAAAGAATAAGAAAAAAAATGTTTAAAAAATTGGAGGCAATTTCTGAAGTTAAATAAAAATGGGGAGCAGCAAGTTGTAGCACATAAAACACACATGTACGTTTAGATGAATATGAACTTGAAATACTTATGTTGGAAAAAAAATATGAAAGATTAAAAAACTGGTGTTGAATCAGACAAAAACGAATGACTGAATTAAACTGTCGTAAATCCAAATTTTGCATTTTCATTAGGCCTTTCTGCCGGGTTTTTTGTTTGTTTGTTTTTTTACACCTTGGTCTGAACTAGAGGTTTTCACAGGTCCACTTGGATCCAAAAACCCGATGTCCCACCAGAGACCTGAGCGAGCTTGGGTCCAAAACTTTGACACGTGCCTCGGACACGAGTTCGGTATTAGCGGCCTCGGGTCTCGGATCATTTAAAATAAATGTGCTTTTCCAAATGTACCCGATAAGACCCAAATTCTTTTAAACTATCCCAGAGATTTTAGTGAAAACCACTATTAATTGAAACAATTTACATTACTTTTAAGAATTATAAAACAAAGGTTGAGAAAGTGATATCAATGTTTCTTTTGCTTTTAACTTCTAAATTCACCCCATCTCCTTCCTTTTGTCATCATTATCACTTTGGGTTTATGGATTAAAAAAAAAGCACTGCTTGATTGGTGAACACCCCTGAAGAAAAGCTAAATATAATGAAAAAAAAAAATTGTAATTATTTAGATAATTATCTTGAATATTTAGAAAATAAACTTTAATCATCTTATGGTCAGGTAAATAACAATACACCAAAAGTTACAGGATGTAATGAGGTTACAGTGATCTTAACTGAGTGATGAATGATTAACATTTCAGCACTTCAGCACGTACTTGCACGTTCATGTTAAATGCATTTTTGAGAAACGCAGGAACAAACATTTGTAACCTTGCACACAGAAATTCATCTTAAAGACAAGAGATCCATCAGGAAAAGCCACTCCCGTCATTAAGCTGCATGTTCATGCAGGGCTTTTCTTTTTTGTGTGCAGAAGCCCTTCGGAGGAGATGAGGTAAATAGCATTGCAGACAACACAGGCGAATCTATGATTTATAAGGCTATTGATTTAATTTTTATCAAGTTTTTAAAAAAAAAAAAAAAAAAAATGAATTTATGCACTTCGGTTAAGAAGTGATTGAGGTCGGTTGCAGATTTTAGGACACGAGAAGACCTCTAGTCAGAAAAATTTAATACGAAAAACTGACCGAATTTTTGTGCCAAACATTTGTGTTGGTATGAACAGGCCGGCCTGCAAGAGAAGCTTGGTTTGACTGAAGACCTGACGAAGGACCAAGTCCTCTCTAAGAATGTCTTTATTTCTTAGTGGTGGCAGCAGAAGAGAGCTGCAGTGACTGCTGGGAGCTTTGAGCTCATTCTTTGCAGGAGCCAGCGTAATCCCTGTCCTGATATCAGCAGCGTGGTGATACCTGACAGAGCATTCCTCAGATAAACACAAGGCCAGATCAGAGGGATGTCTCACAGATGCCCAGAAGACATAGAAAGGAGAAGAGATGTGAGAGAGCAGAAGGTAAACAGAAAGTAGATGGCATGGCATAATACTTTCTATTTCCAACACAAAAGCTTTTTTTCTTTCTTTCTTTCTTTTTTTTTTTTTGTAATAAACCCTCTATGGTTATGTCAGACTTCTGCAAAGACAATGCAGCAAATAAAAACCAGACAGTGCAGACATTCGCCAACACATAGCAATGGATCTTGTTTCCCAACACACCCAACAATCCCCGTGGAGCACAGTTACACTATACTCTTTAAACAAACAGCAATGCAAAGGAGTAAAAAACATGTCAAAAGACACAAAAGTTTATAATTGGTGCACATGCAATCTGACATCTGCCACTTATGTACACAATTCAAATGACTGGGGTTAGTAAGATCTTTTTTTTTCTATTCTTTTTTTTTTAAGAAATTAATACTTACAGGTACATCTCAATAAATTAGGATGTCATGGAAAAGTTCATTTATTTCAGTAATTCAACTCAAATTGTGAAACTTGTGTATTAAATAAATTCAATTCACACAGACTGAAGTAGTTTAAGTCTTTGGTTCTTTTAACTGTGATGATTTTGAACCAAAGACTTAAACTACTTCAGTCTGTGTGCATTGAATTTATTTAATACATGAGTTTCACAATTTGAGTTGAATTACTGAAATAAATTAACTTTTCCACGACATTCTAATTTATTGAGATGCACCTGTATATTCAGTAATAGTTAATTAAATTGACCAAAAGTGACAGTAAAGCTACGATGTTATAAAATATTTCTATTGTAATAAATCCTATTATTTTGAACTTTCTATTCATCAAAGAATCATGGTTGTATTACAGTTTTCACAAAAATATTAAACAGCACAACCATTTTTAAGTGAATGTAAACTAGTGAAAGAAAATGCATCAAGTATATTGAATCCATGCATTAGCAGCTGCTGTTGCTATTAATATGAATCAAACAAAAAATACAAATAGATAATCACTCTGGTTTTGACTGAATAAATCTGTAATGTAATTAAATATTTATCTATGCATTAATTTATACAGTTAAGACTATGCTGTGTCATTTTACATTTATTCAATATTATCAGACCTACCTGAAAAACTTAAAGAACTGTTTATTTCATTTGTATAGTATATTTGTTATTAAGGCTGTATTTATATTTATATATAATATAAATCATACATAAAAATTATATATGGTTTATATTATATATAAATATATATTACATATATTTATTAAAAATATACATGTATCTGTGAGTATTTATATGTACATATAAATATACACAGTACACACTCATATATTACGCAAACCCAAACTTTTATTTTGGAAGCGTTTAATTGCGATTCATATTTGTTATATTGTATTTCTTTGTAATATTGCTTGTAATTTGTTCTTATTTTATTTTATTTTATTATTTGCTTGTCTTTAATGTTTCACTTTTATATTTATTACACTAGGAGATTTAGATACCAGTAAAATTTTACACTGGGTTACATGGGTCAAAAACAACCAAAACCTTTTTTTTCCTTTTTCTTTTTTTTTTTTAGGAGGCCAGTGAAAATGTTGGCAGGGCAAGAAAAAAATGGGAACCTCCTTAGTGTTGAGCTCTATTGTTAGACATGAAACAAACAGTGCTACAACTGAACTGGTGTTTTTTTTTTTCCTTTAGAATAACAATCTGCCCTTACACACACATACACACAAACCACCAAACACAGACACAAATCCACTAGCGGAGAAATGGACAAGTGGATGTGTATGCATCTCCTGAGGCCCGTTTTGATGGGCTCTGCTTTTGTAATGCTGTTTGTTTGTGTGTAGCATGACACACTTCCCCAGCAGAAGTCAGGTGCTCTGCGGGGGTGCCCATCATAAAACACATACAGACCACTGCCATAGCACAATCTAAGAGAAAACAAGTTGTTGTTTTTTTTTTGTTTTTTTACTTGAAGTCAGAATAAAATGTGTGAAGAGAGAACAATATCTGTTTTTATAAAAAAAAAAAAAAAAAACTTTCTAGCAAAGCGCTTAGATCTGTGTGCACGGATTGGCCAGTGAACTATAAATTCTGATTGTCCACTCACCTGTCAAAAGAGTGGAACTGGATGGACTGGTCACGGGAAGCATCGCCCACTGCACCCAGAAACCCTTGCGGTATGAGGCTAGGGTCCACTATGATGTCATCAGATGTTGCACTAACGAGACTTCTCAAAATATCCTTGACATTAACATTCTTTCCTTTGTTGTCTCTATCAGTGACATCTTGACCTTTCCTGACTTCAGAGGACAAAGTAGACAGCGCTTCGGATACAGCATCTGGGCCGGTCTGTGCCTCGGCATCACTGGGGATGACTGAGGTCTTCCCATCCTCAATACTAGAGACTCGACGATGGGGAGACAAACCATTCTCAAGATCAGACTGAACACTCTCTGCAAAAAATAAACACAACAGTCCACTGCTCAAAACACTGAATGCATGTGTATCTGTTCTGTAGGTCCTCTGGTTTCAGTGTATGGGTTCAGGTGGTCACCTGTGCTCCTGACAGACTGTGAGCGCTGGGCATGCCTTTTGTCATTGTGCGGCTCAAGGATGTCTCGATATTTAGATACCATGAGTACGGAGATGAAGTAGACCACTGCCAGGGCCAGGAACTGAGCCTGTTTATTGTCCTCCTAAAGCACAGCACACAACAAAACAATTTGCAAATGTGAGAATATTGAAAAAATTAGCCACACTACTGTTCAAAAGTTTGGGGTCAATACGACTGCTATTTTGTTTTTTGTTTTTTAATAAAGAAATAAATACTTTTTAATTCAGCAAGGATGCATAAATTGATCAAAAGTAACAGTAAAGACCTTTACATTGATACAAAATTATTTCAAATAAATGCTGTTGTTTTCAACACAAAGGTTTTCAACATTGGTAATAATAAGAAATGTTTTCTGAAGGATCAAGTGACACTAAAGACTGAAGTAATGGCTGCAAAAAATAAAGAAATAAACTTCTTATAATCAGTATGGCTCAAGTAGCCCTTTATCAAAACCAAACCAATGCAGGATATCCTTCGGACATATTTTTAATTTTGGTCACACTTTATTTTAAGGTACAATTTTCGCTATTAACAAACCATTAACTATGACTTTTGCCTCAATTTACTCCTAATTTGCTGTTTATCAATAGTTAGTAAGGTAGTTGTTAAGTTTAGGTGTTGTGTAGGATTAGGGATGCAGAATATGGTCATGCAGACTATGTGCTTTATAAGTACTAATAAACAGCCAATATGTTAATAATAGGCATACTAATAAGCAACTAGTTAATAGTGAGAACTTTCCCTATACTAAAGTTTTACCTTAATTTTCAAGTCACTTTGAAAAAGAAAAATGTATTCTACAAGTGACTTGTCACAATAATTTTCATCTATAGATTTTTTTTTTGTTTTGTTTTATACTTTTAATGAATCCAAACTGAAATCTCCTAGTACTCCCTAAATTTCACATGTTGTTTCACTGCACAACAAAAAATAAAAAATAAATAAAAAGACATTAGCTAAATGAGTGTCAGATCAATAGTTGAATATGAGTACTGAGTGAAAAAACTCACTATATCTCTGAACACTACAGCACGGAGACGATTTATGTCCATGTCCTGCAGAAGCCGGTCTAAATCTCTAATAGGAGACATCCCTCCTGTCACAATGTCCACAGGACTCTGTAACACACAAATACAGTTCACACAGTCTCATTCAGAATGTCAACTCAGCACAGACAAACAGTTTAAAAAAAAAATCCCACTGCTCCAACATTTGATTTCAGTTGGATTTTATAAAAACTGGAGAGTCTTCTGTTGGCTGTTCCACATTTAGACAGCACTGAGGCACAGAGGCATTAATGCAAGAGTTTGCTAAGATTCTTAATAATAGATGAGCTGTGAGTGTGGAGTGTAAGTTACACAACACATTAAGGAAGAAAAAGGGTTTCATTTTTTACTGGGACTGTAAGAATCAAACCTTGGGCTACTGACCAAAAGGATTCTATTTGAGGATTCTGTTTAAGGTACTTTTTAAAATTACCATCTGGACAGTAAAGAGAGAGTGAGAGAGAGGTATCCTTGGCATGACGTTGAACTTGCCTGTGCTGGTATAGACTTGGCGGCTCCCAGAAGGCTTTGCTGTCCACGGCTGCTCTCTGCACCAGACTTACCCAGAGTGTGCTGCTGACATTCCAGACAGTTTCTCACAGCCATCGAGCACACTGAGGGGGAGAGAGAGTGTGTGAGAGAGGGACAGACAGAGAGAGAGTGCAACTGAGGTAAAATGCAGCGAAAAAGACAATGTCATAGAGATAAAAGGGTACCAAAATGAAAAGATATATAGACTAAAGGAAACATGACACATGAGAAGGTTGTTGCATGACAATGAATAAGGGCTTAAAATACCATCTTATGAGTGAATGTAGTGAAAACTGAAGCCATAAGTAGACAACATCAAATTACTTTTTTCTTTTTTTCTTGAAAGAATATGGAAATGTTGTCTATGTTTTTTGCGATGCTATGTTTTTTTCTAGAGTGTTCTAGGCAGTTTCTATGGCATTGCATGATGGTTGAAAGGTGGCTGTTTACTGGCCCAAGTCAAAAAAAAAAAGCCCACCCCCAAGTCTCTGTGACATTCTAGACTCTAGATATGGCCCGGGTCCGTCCTTCAGTGTGCAAGTCTAAGAGATGTTTTAATGTCCACCTGGCAGATCATCGTAAATCTAGTCATTTAGAAAAGTAATAGCACATCTCTCCACAAAAAGCAGCGTGATTTTATATATCATGCATGTCTGCAGCACAAATGTTGTGGGACGATAAAGTTTAACACACTACTGTTCAAAAGTTTGGCTCAGTTTGACCTTTTTTTAATTAATGTTTTTATTCAGCAAGAATGCATACATTGATCTAAAGTGACAGTAAAGACTTTTACATTGATGGAAAAATTTATATTTAAAATAATTCCTTTTCATAATGAAATCCCGAAAAATGTGTCACAGTTTCCACCAAAATATTAAGTACAGTGTTTCCGCTACATTCATTCAGCCGTGGCGGGGCGTCACACCAAAAATCATCCCCGCCACGGCTGCAGCTTCTCAGTTACATCATAGTGACGCCACTTGCATCATTCACATGGGACTGCAGTCGGGTAATTATTAGCAGAGAACACAGAGCAGGATTTGAATTTCGGTACGGGTTTGTGGCTATTAATAATAATTCTTCTACTCATTCCCGCAGGTTCCACGCTAATAACACAATGACAGATGACGGAATGTATCATTTGCACGTGCTTTTGAGTCTTGCTTATTTAAAGTGAAAGAGAACTCACTCGCACACTCTCTTATACTATTTTCTGTGAGCCCACAGATCGCGATAAACTAAGGAGAGTGACAGCTTTTAATAATTATTAAGGGAGTTTGCAAATGTGATATTGATTAATACAACAGTTCAATAAACAAGAAGTTAATATTTTGTGACTTACGTTGTCTGAATATAACACTACTGCTTGATTTTGAGCCATTTCATCAAGGAAAATAGTTCCAAATAAAGTAACAGCTGAGCGCTACGCATCTCTAAAAGCAAACACAGCGGTGTTTCATTCATGAATGAACTGCGTGTTTAAACGAATCTAGTGAGTCAACGATTCATAAGACAGTCACTTGCTTCATTCCTGAATGAATCAGCTGTTCAAACGAATCAATTGAATGAATGATTCAGTGATAAAATCAGTGACTTGCTGCCACCTGCTGGCGGTTTTAGTTTCATTTTTAACGTAGAATTTCAGTTATTTAAATCATTTCATATTTCTATATTCAACATTTTATATTTAAAACATTAATCTCAATGTGAATTTATGAATTTAATTGCACTCATGCCACCTCTGAGCCTCATTAAACGTACCTACAAGCCACTTTTGTGCAAATTGTGCCACCTCTGTAGTACAAATAAATTTTTTGTTAATACTAATTTCATATGATTGCTAACTTATTTGTCTTATTCTACTTATTATATTGTTTAAATTAGAAATTTTAAAAAAGCTTATAAATATAAATTTCTGAATTTGACATAGATGACATACTTTAAATACAATTACAAAAATGCCATTACAAAGGTAAAAAGAAAATGCCCCTGTAAATCACTTTAAATATCAAATTTTCAAATATCACCTCGTAATTTTTTATCTGAATTTTTGATTATTGATCAGAGGGTGCTCCTAAATTTTTTTAAATTAGGAGGACAAGTGCTCCTAAAAAGAAAAGTAAGCATAGAACACTGTGTAACAGTATTTTAGATCCGTGCACGAGGTCTTAAAGGGACAGCAGCCTAAATAAACCTGCTGCTGTCTGCCATTAATGTCTATTTATACAGTGAAGACTATCCAGTGTTATTTTACAGTTGAATAGATTATTACAAATTTAATTTGTATCTTGTTATTGTTTTTGTTTGTGCTACTGATTGTCATTAATTTATTCATTCATATTTTATTATTTACTATTTACTTGTCGTTTTTAGTTAAAATAAATTCAATTCTGAGTGCACATGATTCTTGGGTGGGAAGGGGGCATGGTACATGGGAAATAGTCCTGCCACCACAACTGGAAAAAATCCTAGAGGAAACACTGAAGTAATATTCAACATTAATAATAAGCACCAAATGAGCATATTAAATTGATTTTGAAACATCATGTGACACTGAAGACTGGATTTCAGATTTGCCATTACAGGAATAAATTCCTGTAATTTTAAATTATATTAAAATTGAAAACACTTATTTTTAAATGTTAATAATATTTCAAAATATTGTTATTTTACTGTATTTTTATCAAATAAATGCAGCATTGGTGAGAATAAGACACTTCCTTCAAAAAAAAAAAAAAAAAAAAACTTTTTGAAAAAAAAAAAAAATCCTACCAACCCTAAACTTTTGAATGTTAGTTAAATATGTATAACAGTTAAATATGTAAATATGTATAACAGCAAAAGTGATGTTTCCCTAAGCAATAATTATTTTCATGTCATGAATGATAATCAGTAAATTGCCAATTTTAAAAATGTATACTAATTATACTATTTCATCTAAATAGACTAGAAGTAACACACTAAAAAAAAAATAATAATAATAATTAATGAATTATTTAATGAATGAATTAAATGGATAATTAATGGATATTCATTTTCAATTGGCTAAACATTACATTTAAGAGTCTTATTAAATTATTAGTGTTTTTAAAGATTAAATTTAATTAAGTGTTAGATCATGGCAAAGGTAATCCAAATATAAAAATTGTGTTAGTGAGCATGCAGAATTAAATATCAGCAAATATATGAAGAATATCTACTTACGCAGATAAATTTAAAAAAAGATCTCTAATACTGGCCACTAACTAATATAGTTCCAATATATCATAGATCCCTACACACCACTAAAAATATACACACAAGTATAAAATAATTTAATATGAATTAACAAATAAATGACAATACAGAAACACACTGCAAGGTAATTCTTCTCCAAGACATAACAGTCGTATAGAGTATAGAAAAGAAAAACACATTAAACTGTATGAGGTTTGGAAAACAGATGACGTTGCTTATTCTACGTTTAATCGTTTTGGCCAGGTTCCCACCACCATGGCGCAGAAAAATCCTCTTATTGCATTTAATTTGATGTATTGCATGCTATATGTAAGATTAGAATGGTGCATGTGTGTGTTTTCATTTTAATGTACTGCACATGAGTTTGAACTGCACAATAATGTGTGTGCGTGACTGCATGTGTATGTCTCTATTCAACCCTCTATTCTCTCATTCCTTGACAACTGACAAATGTAAACTCCAAAACGCTTAGATTAAAGGTATTATACCAGCGCGGGAACCGACCAGCTTTTTCCATTAGGCGTTCTAGTCATTTGAGCGAAAGACAGAAAGAGAGCTAAAGACGGAGAGATGGCGGGCTAAACCTTGTTACAGATCCCAAATCAGATTACACACTGGCAGACCTCATCAAATATTCATTTTATACTTTCAGCCCTCCTAAAAACAGGCTTCAGTTTCGCTCTCACTCCACCAATCAGGAAGGTCCGCCCTGCCCTTGCTGCACACTGTCGAGTTGATTTAACACGCCGGCCATTTTGTTCAGTAGGTCTGGGTGTTACATGGGCGAGAGAGCCGATGTGGCAAAGTGGAGGGGTAGTAGAGTGGAAAAGTGTTATATTTAGAGGAGAGGGAGTTTGATGGTGTCTAGATAGCTTCAGGGAGGGTCATGTAGAGTGTGTGTGTGAGAAAGAGAAATGAATAATGTAACCGATCTGAACGGCTGGATTTCTGTTATATGGGCTATAATGCTGCAGTACAGTTTGTGATACACAGACACATAAAGAAGGAGGTGCCTCAGGCTACAAAACAGCCATTACAGTCAATGGCCTGATGACGGTTGTCATTTTAGACTACTACAGTGTGGAGAGCTTATAATAACACTATTAGAGAACTCACACAAAACAGAGAGAGAGAGGAAGAGAGGAAGAGAGAGAGAGAGAGAGAGAGAGAGAGAGAGAGAGAGAGAGAGAGAGAGAGAGAGAGAGAGAGGGATAGAAAGGCAGTTATTACCTCTACCAAATGAACCAATAGAGAGAAATGAATGAGCAAAAAAGGACTCCGCTCCAAAACCTAGTGAGCTACCTCAGTGCTTCAGATGTTTAGCTCATCCACATGCTAACATCAAACTCAGTTAAAATCAATTGCAAGTTGATTCCCCATTAAAGTGTGAGGATGATTTTTAGTGAAAAGAAAAAAGAGGGCAGTAAATGAGAGAGATAAACAAGGTTGAGAAAAAAATATTAAGAGCAGGACATTTAAAAATCATGGAGGTATAAAAAAGGAAGAGGAACAAACAGTGAGCGAGCAGGACAGGAAAAAAAGACGAGGCAATGATTCAGGGTTACATACACTACTATTCAAAAGCTTGGGGTCTGTAAGATTTTTAAATGTTTTTGGATTTTTGCAGTCAAGGCTACATTTATTTTATGAAAAATATCGTAAAAACAGTAATACTCTCAAACGTTATTACAATTTAAAATAATATTCTTTTATTTCAAATAAATAAATAAATAAATTATCTCTGTGATGGTTAAAGCTGAATTTTCAGAAATCATTACTTTAGTCTTTAGCATCACATGATCCTTCAGAAATCATTCTAATATATTTTGCTGCTCAAGAAACACATTATAATTAATGTTGAAATCAGTTGTGCAGCTTAATATATTTTGGGTAACCATTAAATATTTTTTTCAGGATTCTTTGATGAACAGAAAGATCAAATGAACAGCAGTTATTTGAAATAATCCTACACATCCTTGCTGGAAAAAAAGCATTGATTTCTTTCAAAAATACTATTTTTACTCATCATAAGTAGTACAAAGAAAATGTATACAGTTGCTAGATGGTTACCTACTGATTCAAGTCCCTATATATGTCTCAGATCCTACCTTACTACTTACTATGCAAGTATATGGGATATTTTTGGCCATCTCCAATTGCTTAGTAAAAGCCCACCTCCTCACAACAAGCCACACAATTTGTACAAATATGTGTTTGTAGAACAAACAGTGTGGGGCAGGTTACATGGCAAAGCTTATTAGTTTAGTTAGTATGAGCAATTGCTTCTGTAACAAGCCTTAATAGATTAATAACAGGCATTAGCAAACAACACTAAAGAAAAAGAGAAAGAGACATATACCCAGACGTAGGCACTGTCTTAGGATTCCTCCAGAAGACATGTTCTTCTCTGCTTCGATTTCTGTGAAGTTGAGTGAACTGGCGAAGATCAGCACATCCACAAGACTGATCAGCCTCTGCAAGAACATCAGTGACGCCTCCACAGACAAACCCTCAGACGGCTCAATGTTCTCCAGTTCATGCTGCAAGACAGTACCATAATCATCATCATTACTGTAACTGCAGTCTTCATAATCGGCACCATCTTCCCTCAAAACGTCATAAAGTTCTGATGGTCACCTTTATCATCACCCTCACTATTCATTATCATGGCTACTGTAATCAAATTATTCACAATCTTTAAAGTAAGAATATAAATGATGAACATTAAGATGGGTCAGCACACTCTCTTCTAATGAGATCTGTGTTAATTTAGTATGTTCACATTATGACACCATGATTTAAAGGGCACCTATTATGCAAAATTCACTTTTACATGTTGTTTGAACATAAATGTGTGTTGGCAGTGTGTGTACACAACCTTCCTGTAATGATAAAAATCCACTCACTCCTTCTTTTAATCCCCATAAATCATCAGCAGTGTCTTAGAACAAGCCATTTGCAGAATCTGTAAAATGTGAAGTCACATTTTACAGGCCCCGCCCACGACTGTTGATGGACACTGTCGTATAAGCAGAGACCCCGCCCTGAGTGGGCCGCACACAATCCTCCATGTTTATCTTCACGCTAGAGCATTTAAAAGCAGCATTCAAGTAAGAAATATCTTCTTATTAGAGATACAGAAATTATTCATTCAAGAGCAGTGAGTGATTTTCTGTTTTTATTTTATTGTTTGGGTCATATCATCAGCATAGACGGCAGTAGGTACTGTGTACTACACTGTTGTCATTTGATACACAGATCTAATATAAACATGCAATTTCTTTCCCAGCTGTTTACCTTCATAACCAACTATGTTTTTGTAACTTATGTTATAAAACATAAACTTTTGTGTATTTGACAGTTTAAGTGCAATAAGACATGCCACATGATTTCAGCGCAATAGACATGATCAGAAATATTCTATTTAAAAAAAAAAGGCATTTTGAAAATGGTATAATAAATAATCTGTGGGTTATTTTGAGCAGAAACCTCACAGACACATTCTGGAGATTCCTGAGAATTATATTACAATTTTGTAAAAAGGGGCATAACAGGTGCCTTTTAAAGGTTCACTCAGACTTGACTGAAATGATTCTTTTACTCTGATGTGCTGTGAATGGCATGGAAAACCATCAAGGATCTTGGGAAAGATTGCTTGGCAAAATCTGCATGCTTTTTTTTTTTTAGACATTTCCTGTATAAGGCAAAAGCCGCAGACAGGATTTAAAGTCAACATGAAACTGTGTCTGCAACCCATTTTACTTTTGTAATATGACCTCTTGAGTGAAACAGGATATTCAATGAGAAACACATATGTTGATTGGTGTATAGTTTTTCTATAAGATATTGATTAGTGAACAGTTTAAGTCATTCCATACATGAAGGGATCTGAATGCAAATGTGGAGCCCATTCCTTTACTTTACTTATCTTTTTTTAAGTAGGTGTTTCAGTGGCAGAGTAAGTTATTACAATTTTTATAAAAATTACAATACTTGTTTATTTGTTTTTGTTTCATATTAATGCACCATATTATACACTGTATTTTATATTAAATATACACAATAAAACCTGGAAGGTGCATTAAATGAAAACAACATTGCATTTTTTTTAAGCTTAAAGCATAATCAAATTAGTCAAAAGTATTACATAAACTAAACTAATTTGGAGAGGCAGGGGATGTAGAATTTCATAATGACATGAATAAAACATATAAACACTGCCAAACCTATGTCCAACCCCATAACGGAGGAAGTCAGACAAATAGGGTGGACAAATTCAATTACTAAACTGTCCTAACTGTCCTTCAGTGGGACTGAAACACATCAGTGGCAGGGGAAATGCATTGCATCACGCCACAACACTTGAGGCGCCAAAGTGAACCTTCCAAATCCATTTGTCCCATTGTCAGGAGTAGCAAGCGCAAGTAAAAGCATCTGTTTACTGTCAGCAACTTAACGTTTTGAGCCATCTCTCATCAGGGTTCGTACACATTTTTACCAACAAATTTCCATGACTTTTCCATGACTTTTGAGACAATATTCATGACCTAATGTTCCATTATTTTACAATAAGAATAAAAATCTGTTCAAATTATCACAGCATATGTTAACTATGCAAGTGATTGCTCTGGCGACTCCCAAGTCCTGCAGAGCGCGCTTTAGCTTCCACTCTCCAAACAAACGATTGGATACGCGCCTAGCACAAACGTAAACTAACATTGTCATATGCTTTTTTAAGTATTTTATATATAGATTTTATTTTAGTCAAGTGGTGCTGATTTTAGAGGCTAAATTGATCAAACATATAGGCTAACTCACTGTCTGCAGCTGGCCACTTTGTCGTTAGGCTACTTTAAAAACAAAAACTTGAATTTAACAAATAAAAAAATGTTCCAAACATATTTCTAAATTAACTTAATAAAGAAATGAAAATAAATATAACCACTTTGCCATTAAAAACGAAACTGAACTATTTTAATGGCTCCAACAGCAGCTGTGTAATTGGGAAGAGAAAGAGAGAAAAAAAAGACACGGGCTTCAGTCGGATTCGGGCCGGTAATTCTGATAAGCTGTTGGACTGGGGCATATGTTTGAGGCCTGTGCAGGGTTCTACTGAGCTTGTTTGGTACCAAACTCAATTTGGTACTCGCAAGGCGGCTTTATACGCACGCACTTTGGACATGACTGAGCGCACAGGAAACCGCCTCTGGAGCGCACGAGTACCAAATGGCTTTAAAAGACGTGCAAATAAATACATTTTTGTGACGATGCAACACTGACTCGATTGGGCAAGTGACAATTCTGTCAACTGTACCAAAACGCGAGTGAAAGGCTTGTATCACAGCGTGTAGCAGCTATTTGTGCAGACGAGATGCGCTGATGTGAAGCCGTTTTAAGATAAAGTCAAAGAAAGAAGACGCGGTACAGCTGAATCACTCACGCTGTTTTCAAATGACTGATCTGATATTCTGTGTGGATTTATTTACTCATCAAACCTACATGTTATAGGCCACTGAATAAATGTGTCAATATCCATTTTAAAGTCGAAAGCTGCGGGAATGAGTAAAACTATGCGATATATGCGCAATCCCGCACCGAATTTCAGGACCTGATTAAACATAATTATATTATACAGAGATTTGTGAAATAGATTTCCATGACTTTTCCAAAACTTTCTGGGTTAATTTATTTTTCCAAAACTTTTCCAGGCCTTGAAATTGCTGTTTTAAAATTCCATGACTTTTCCAGGTTTTTCATGACTGTACGAACCCTGTCTCATGCATCCCATACAGATAGCATTGCTGATTGTAATAGGTTCTATTTGATTTTGATGCACTTGATGGAAACACACACATATACTAACCGAAGATGAGGTGGCTGCAGACAGCAGAGGAAGGATTCCTCCACAGGCCATGATGAGGTTGTCCAACACCTGAGAGACTAGATGGACAGTGTTGTGCACAAACACTACGTTCTCACTGCTGTTCACAAAGTCCATAACTGTCTTAGTCGAATGACTGTGGGGAGAAGTGAGAAAACTAGTTATGAAATTATAAAAGAAGTTATGAAACCTACTACAACACCACAGAGAGCTGTCTGTGAGGCAGCAGAAGGGTAATTCAAGGTAATCAACATTCTCGTACTTGACTTCTATTTTTAGTTTTATCTATAAAGCACATTTCACAAGCTCAAGGCTACTAAATAAAGCATAATACTGTAATTCAATATACCTATATTAACTATTTTTTATCAATACTGATTTTACAAACAGCTAAACATATACTGTATATATTTTATCCCTTTGCCTATTTGATCTTTGGTTCCTGGTGTTTCTCTCTCACCTTCTCCACATCTGCACATCGGTCTCGATAGAGAACAGCAGGTCGTTCAAAAGGCGCTGGTGCATATGAGACCACTTGAACTCTGGGATACGGAACATAGTGGACTGTGCCGAAGACGAGCCCTCATTGCCCTGACCTGAGGGGCTTAAGGCAGCTGCTTGATTTGCACTCAGATTCTGCAAAAGATATGCAAATGATTTGTTTTGTGTCATTTTCTTGCCTTGTGAAGAATCTCAGTTTTTCATATAATCAATAAATTTAGTGATTTTCTGTAAGTCTCAATCTGGTATCATTTTCCTCAGTTATTAATATTGCAAAACTTACTGTTGTTGAGGTGTCCTTCAGCTCCAGTCTCTCGGTGTCTGCGGCCACACTTGACACATCCAGTCTAGCAATTTTAATCTCTTTGGTTTTAGTTGCTGAGGTCTCAGTCCCTGCTGCCTTCAGAGTGTCTTGGTTAACTCCTGGATCCTGTGAAATACTCTCAGTGCAAGGGCTAACCTCTTCCGTAGACACCTTGGCCACATCTGGAGGAAGTACTTCTGGGGTTTGCTCGGTCTCAGCAGCTTCATGACCAGCTGTAATCTCTGTGTGAAGCTTTGTTTCATCGGTAGAAGTGCTTTGGTGTAAATCCACCTCCACCATGGGAGCTGGTTCATCCTTGGTTTCCTCTACTTTCTCATTTTGCAGTGGCTTCTCATCTTTTTCAGTTTCTAGCTTCTTTTCTTTCTCTTTCCCATCATCTTCCTTTTCAGCACCATTGTCATCAGTCTCAACCGCTGTAGCTGAAACAAAAGAAGACTCCTTTGTGCTGTCATCACTGACCTTCACAGAGTTGCTGACTGAGGAAACATCAGTGCTATCTTCATTCATTACGGAGGCCCCATTTGTGCTGGTCTCCTGGTGGGCCGAAGCCTCAGATGTTTCTTCCACTTTGGCTTCCTTTACAGCTTCAGGAGAAGAATCTCCAGGTCCTTTCTCTTTATCTCCTACCTGAACATTTAGTACAGTTTCAGCAGTGATTGTTTTACCATCATCTTCATCTGATATCTTCACAGCTTCAGTTACAACTTTGGCATCCTTGTCGGTTGCAGTCTGAGTATTGTCAGCATCATCTGTCACACTCAGATCAGCTCTCTTCTTCTCGTTTACCCTCCCTTCTTCAGTCATTGTGATGTCAGCCTCAACTCTTTCCACTCTCTCATGCTCTCCGTCCATGTTAGCCTCCATATTTTGCACTTCATTATCTTTTCCTGTTTCTTTCATAGTGTCCTGTTCACCTTTATCCCCTTTCTTTGTCTCTGGTGAGGTGGCAACAGTGTCAGTCTGTTTCTCTTCCTCATCTCTGGCCAGAATGTTGGATACTGTGACTGGGATCTGGGCCCTGGTTTCCTCATTGTCTCCAGGCTGATCAGTGACCTTCTCCTCCACATGTAGCTCAATTACAGTAGATGGAGCCGTCTCGTCAGCATTCAGCTCGCCATTGGCTGAGGCAAGGAATTGAGAATCATGACTGACTCCAGATACAGTTCTGATTCTGCTTTCAGATTCTCCCTCAGAACCCATCCGCTGGTACTCAAGGAACATACGAGCCAGATTCTCTTTGTGTTGCTCAAAGGTGACCTGATGAAACAGGCAGTAAGAGGGTTTGGGGAAATGTTAATTATGCAGCAGCAAAAAGTCAATTCTCAATCAGAACAAACAAACAAAAAAAAATTAGCTGCAATCAAGAATGGATGTTCGGATGTTCAAATTCTTTCTTGTCTGTTTAAATGCACTTTAATGATGTAATTATTTTTCACATATTAACAATTTATATTTGTTTATGATTCAATCAGATTTGAGGATCAGAACTAACAGTCGTATAATATAAAAGTACTATATAGATATAGTACTACATTATACGACATACATACATACATATACATATATACATACATATACATACATATACATATACATACATACATATACATACATATACATATACATACATACATATACATACATATACATATACATACATACATATACATATACATATACATATATATATATATATACCAACTGGGCAAGTAAAAATCTAAACTACTAGCCTGAACAAGCAGGGAAAAAATACTGTGAAAAGAGAGATTATCATGTGTGTTTAGGACTACAATTAACAGCAGACAGTGCAAAGCATCTGCAGATACAGAAGTCTAAGCACACCAAAACACCTCAATTTATCAAATGACCACAACAGACAGAAAAGTCAAACACACCACTGGGGAAACAAGAAACAACTTGCAGCTTCCACACCAATGCCGGCATTTGCATTTAGGCAAGAAAGCCTTATTATACGTAATTAATTGGTCGTTATTGTTCTAAATTAGCCAGCTACAAGCCTGGCCATTAATCTTCCATGTGGTCTGATTGGTAATCCATGGCTGTTTGCTCTGAACGGACAGCTCTGAAATGTATTGCTAGTTTTCTTTCTTTCCTGACTGTCTACTTTGGGCTCAATTCAGCATTTAACATTTAGCTATTAAATCCACACGGTGCATTTTCAGAAAAACATTCGCCTCCTTAGTGATTAGATACCATATGAAGGGAGGGAGCCATACAGATAAAACCACTCAATTTCAAATAAATGTCCAAACATATCTGCAAGGCCTGCAAGGCATTTGTGTATTTGTGAAAAATGAAAGTTAGAACTCATGTAAACCACTAAGGGTTTAAAAGCTGCACATGAGGCCCCATATTATCCTGTTAGGTATTATCTTCAAGAATCAGTCAGTATACCATATGCTGTTAAATGTTTAAAAAATCCTCCTATGTGCACTAAAAGCACCTCATTGTCTGGCAGCTTGCTACAATGCGTATCGTACCAATAAAATATTACGTCATGTGAAAAGCATTAGTTACCTTACTATAACCGGCAAATGGTACATGTGAGCCCTTGGCGTGTTGCAGAGATAAAGTTACTCTGGAAAGGGGGTAACTATAGAAATGTGGTTTTGAAATATAGTCTGCATGCCACCGGGTGGGCTAGACATCAGTTTCAATCTGATCTTATTTAATTCCGGTCAACTCTTTAAACTAGACGTGGGGTATGGAAAAACCTAAAATTCATCTAGGAATATAGTGCAGGTTTCATAATATGACAATGAGCTTTGTATCACCAGGTTGTGTGGTTGCCAAATTATACAACTTAATGCAAATCCATTTTTCAAGAGGCCTTTTAGAAAAATATCAATAATTCATTGTATTTAAAAAAAGCACTTTACCAGACAAAAATTCTGAATTAACAAAAAATAAATAAATAAATAAAAAATAAGTATAAGTAAATAAATAAATACATACATACATACATACATACATACATACGTATATCCCTAATTCAAGGGAAGACTCATCCAGCATCAGACTGATGATCCAGCAGAACTTGAAGCAATCAGACTGCAAGCTCAGCAACAGACAGATACAGCGCTTAAATCACTGATCTTAGATCAGCAGGGAGCAGTCAGCCACAGACTCTCACTGTAGGGCTGGTAGGGAGCCCCATTTAGATCAATAGATAGTGAGTAACCGCAAAACAAAGGGGAAATAGGGACCCTGAGAATGCTCTAATTGGATTAGCTAAATGCGATTCCATTCCTGCAAAAATCAATGTGGTCATTAGACTGAATGCCTTCTTTTCTGTCCAAAAGACACTGTTAGTTTTTTTTTTTTTTTTTTTTTACCTCTCTTCGATACTCTCACAGATGTCTGCATAAGTGTAGAATAAAGGTACACAGAGAGAAACTCAGGAAGGATATAAAAGCAGAGTGACTTTTGTTTTCCAGTTAAAAACATCTAAACATAACATTAAAAGCAGCAAAAGCACCTGAGAAGCAAAACTGCATAACATACTGTGTTTTAAAGAAAAGTGGTGTATTTTGTCTTGATCCACAGACAGATTTTTTTTTTCACTCGCTAGGCTTATTCTTAAAATGAGAAAAATGGAAATATACAATAATAATACTAAGCTACTATACAATAATACTAAGACGAAAGGGATCACCATCTTCGAAATTTCTGTAAGACAGCTAAATAAAAATGTGGTCATAAAACACTTCAGAAATTCTTTAAACTTTGCTTTTGTGATGTAAGATAAGCTTGCAAAATGAATGTCAAGAATGTGAATGATTTATCACTGTCAATGTCAATGTTATCCATGCTCTAAGGCCAGTTTGCATGCCGGCCTATGAGTTTATTCAATACAGATTGGCTGCAGGCGTGCCTCTATCTTTACAAGCAATGTTCCAGTACTGGACTCCATTGTCTTCTAAATCCATAGTATTGCTGTTAAGCACGATAAGCAGCTTCATGACACCACAAAATAGGCTTGACGTTCTTAAATAGGCAGGTCATTCCCTTCAACATCTCCATTAGGCCCAGAATCACACAACTGTCAAAGAAGACAAGCAGCTTTGTTTTTAAATCTATTTCTTGTTGGTTAGCAAGATTTTATCTTTAAGAAAGTGCAAGAAAATAAATACTGAAAAGAAGGTATTGCTTGAGCTGTGGGGTATAAGAAGTAGAATAAGAAGTCTTCCTACAAAATACCATAAGAGGCCAAAAATGAGGAAGGGATATTAACAGTGGCATGCAGTATAGGTCAAGATAATCACAATTCACCCTTAAGATATCATACGATTACTAATTTTTAGTTTATATATGAGCAATACCACACGAGTAGCAGTGCGATATGGCTGTATATTCTACAAGCATTCTATAATGAAAAAGAGCATTCTAGAATGAAACCAAAGGCTCCAGAAGACCAACCACTTTTGCGGGACCATTACAACGAATCCTTCACCCATTAAGATGTTCTTTACAGTGGAACAGAAGACTGCTGACTAGGAAAGCATAGAGGGCACCAAGTCTTTCATAAGATGATCATTTTGAGTAGAAAACTGTCCCTACAGTAACTGTGTGTAGCTGTTCTTATTCATGTGCAGTGCTGGGACAGGGGCACCTTGGGTAAGCTGTGGTGTCAGCAGGCCCATCTGTAGAAACATCTGTCTGCCTACAATGGGCTGGCTGGAAAGGAGACTTAATTTCCTTTGACACAAACATGCCCAGTAAAACACAATCAAGCAACAATCAGACAACAGCATACTTGCTAAAATCTTTGTTTTAAGAGAATTATTATGTAATGAAAATGAACTGTATTCACTGCAATGAACCAACTCAATAAAAAAATACATATTTTTAAGAAATATTCCATGTTTATGTTATAATAATAAATTTACTCAATATTCTGACAGACAGCGCTCTACAGTGAACTGGAAAAACAATTGAATAGTAGGGGGGGAAAAAACTTTGCATGCTTGTCTAAATGTATGCCTGCCCAAGAGCATGTATTTATTTACCAGGGGGTTCCCAAAAGGCTGGTTGAATTTATGAGGACTTGTCCTAATGATTGCCAAGGCCATTTGAGATGAATATTAAATGTGTTCAAACATGGGGATCTGGAGACCTTGTACACTACAACCTAAAAACCACACATACCATTCACATATACTGTGCATCTCTTAAGATGCAAACACACACTCTTTCTATTCCACACACAACGTCTCTTTCTCTCCCCCACACTCACACACACACACACACACACACACACACACACACACACACACACAGTCAGCCAGCCCCTGCAGCTGAAAGGGAGAGCTACAGTGACAAACAGCTCTCCTACTCCGGAGTTGGCAGGAAATCTATCACGCCGGACAATAAAATTGCAATTGAGTTTCTTTAGCTTTTTTTTCCTCAGCAGACACATGTATCTCTCTAGCTCTGCGCTGCTGCACCTTTTCAGTTCATATGCACAACCCCCTTCTCTGTTTTTAGAGCACAGACGCTGTAAACAGAACAGGACCTTACTTGCATTAATCTTGTGCAATTATAGCACAAAAAAGCAATTACAGGCTTGACCCATAGGAAGAGGAATGATCAATTTGTGTGCACTTGCTCAGTAGTGAGCTACTTAAGGAATGCAAGCACGCTCAAATATAACGTGTGCATGAAAAAGAATGAGAGCAAAACATGCTGCAATACTTTATGGCTGCTCAATCCACCAACAGATTATGTTTTATTTGACTATGTATAATGTCATTTGACAATTAACTATGGGGTGTGACTAAAAAAAAAAAAAAACATTTATCATTATATATTTATTATTATTATTATTTTTTTTTCAATAAGGTATGTTTTTACATATTACCATTAGTATCTATCATCATTAGAATCTTTAAGTTAAATAAATTTTAGCATGCTTGTAAGTTCGGTAGCACAACTTACTTTTTGTTTTGTTTTTTCCCCTTGAATTAATCACTTTCCCTGGTATTATTCTCATTTGTAAGTCATTATGGATGAAACGGCTGAATATGAATAAACATAAATGTTAATGAACCCGTTTGTTTCATTTTTAGGAGTTTCTCATATGAAATGAATAAATTACATATACATGAGAGTTGTAATATGCAAAGTATATTACCAAAACAATTATGAGCCATTTAAGCAGAGCCCGACCGATATGGGTTTTTTGGGGGCCGATACCGATACCGATATTAGGGCATAAAAAATATATCGATATATCGGCCGATATTTTTTGTGTACATTATTGTACAGTACCAGTCAAAAGTTTGGACACTTTCCCATTCCTGTGTCCAAACTTTTGACTTGTACTATATATAGAATACTATAGTATATACATAAACAGAATATATATTTAACAGAATATATACATAAACAGGTGTTCCTGTGGCTCAGTGGTAGAGCATTGCGTCAGCAGCGCAAAAGGTCATGGGTTCAATTCCCAGGGAACACACACACTGATAAAAAATGTATAGCCTGAATGCGTTGTAAGTCGCTTTGGTCTGCTAAATGCATAAATATAAATGTAAATATATACATAAACACATTTACTGCAATGATCACTCAAATGTGGTGATCAAACACTTATAATGACGTGACAAAGATATGTAATGGAGGCAGGGCATTTAACAATTTAACAATAAACTTTATTATCCAAAATGAGTTTGACATCAGTGCACTGAACAGTAAAGGTGAAGTTTATTTAACTTTATTTCAATTCAATTCCATTCAACTTTATTCCTTTGAAGTTTATTTCACTTCAGAACATTCATTCACGGATTTGCGCTACTGTCTTCACACACAGACGAAACTTACTAGAGAAGTGTGAAGTGTGACATAACATACCACTGTAAATAAATACAATTTAAATTCACATCTCGCGCACTTTAATGCCCTTTGAATGTAACGTACATTCCCTTGGAACTGGAATCATGGCGGAATATCATGTGAAGTCCACTTCACAGGGCACTTATGGTCGAATAAGACAACGCTTGAATGCTGCAGCCTGAACAAGAGACCTCTTTACTGAAGTTAAAGTGTTGGCTGATGTCATTATCTCGCAAACGCAGCGGCAGATCTTCACCAATTTCGGGGGATCCCTTGAGCTCGAGGAGCCCACTCGAATGCCACCCTCCGCGCCTGGGTAGCCCCCCGGGATCGCCAGATCGGTCGGGCTATCGATGCGGGGGTGGTCTCATTCAATAGGGGGCATCGAGACGTACATTCGATTTGGCTTTCGAGAGGGTTCCTCGAGCTTAAGGGATCCCCCAAATTTGATGCGGATCCGCCGCGCTGTTACAGAGATATGGCCGTTCAAAGTTTCAATGGTATTCCATACACTTAAGTTTTAAAGCATTTCATCCAGGTCGCCAGTAGCAAACAATGGAGCGCGCTCTGCTGGACAAACTATGTAATTACACCATATACAAGCATTTTATCTACGTTTTATGTTCTGTAAAAAAAAAATTCATATCGGTGGCATATCGGCGGCATATTCGCCGATACCGATATACTGTATCTGCGACAGGCTCATATCGGCCGATAAAATCAGCAAAACGATATATCGGTCGGGCTCTACATTTAAGTATTTACAATGCAACCCATTTGCACAATACACAATCTTTATGAAATATAACTGAACATATACAAAAGCCACCCTAAATAATAAAGTTTTTTTTGTGTGTATGTGTATATGCTTTTTTGTCATCTTTAAAGGTGAAGTGTAGAATTTGTATTTTTTAAAAAAGTTATCTCAATTATGAGATTCATATGCAGAGACAACTGTCAGTAAACCATTTATAATACATGCCAAAACCTTTTACTATAAAGGGCCAAAACTCAAACTTGATTATTGTATCAGACTGAAAGTAAATGTTGAATAATATCCTAATATCATAATATCAATAATAACTATACTCTATAAAGATTTATAAATTCACTTATTAAATTCACTTACGTTCTCTACATTCTCAATGCAAAAAATAAATTTAAAAAAATGTTCAAACAAAGAGAGGAATTAAGACATGAAGACTGATAATCATAATGCATCAGTGGCATATTTTCCCCCTTTTGAGAAATGACATGGCCAGGCCAAATCAAAGGTCGTCACAAATCTATTTTGACCCATGGGCCCTGGTTTGGGCATCTCTGTGTTATTGTTCATTTTGTACAATTTACATTGATTTTTCTGAAAATTCCCTTAATTGCTGTGGCTCTGTGGTGCTAGAGACATTCCAAGATGTTTATTTGAGCATCCTGACAAGCCTGACATACAGTAGCAACACTGCCTTAGTCAATGCTGTTTGTCCAGCCAATGGGAGATGAGAAGTGTTTGGGAAACCTGTTTAAAAACAGTCATTATTTTTGCAGTTCCCTTTGGTGATGCTTGTACTACAGAAATAACAAACTTGAAGTAAATCTGAGGCTGTAACAAGACTGCATATGCTGACGAATAAGCACACTGAGCACTACAGATCTCGTCGTTCCTACAGATCTCACTGCATAGTACAGCTGCGCCCCCAAGTGGCCAAAGACAAGAACTCAAGCAGAGTGGAGCTATGGAGCAATGCCAGCAGCTGGTGCCCAAAGCCACAGTCTGACACCAAATGACTTCACTACACTTGGAACCATGTCCATATTACAATATCAATAGAGCATCTTATAATAGACGTTTCTGAAGCTAGAAAGCTCAGAAAACTGAGAGTTCTCAAATACATTAAAGAAGCAATTCAATCTGTAAATAAAAGTATGAACAGAGGGTTTGGCAGTGGAAGAATACAGATTCTAATCTCAGAAGTCTAGTTGATTATGGAGCATAATAACAGTCAGGTTTCTGCAGTGAGAAGCCAGTGGATTACTTCTGATGCAGAGAGCCTGAGCACAGGAGGGAAAAAGGCAATGAGAGAAGGAACCAACTACAAGAGTGCAGTCAGTGCTAAAGAAGGGAAGAGAGACATGGTGATGGACATTTTGAGGTGAACTTTTGAAGGAGGCAAAGTCCCATCTTTTTATTCCACTTTAATTTAAAAATCCATGTTTATATGTCAATATTTTTGTTATATTATATGGTACACTATTTGTTACTTTTTTAATGAAAGAAACTAATACTATTATTCCACAAAGATGTATTAAATTGATCAAACTTTATAGTAAAGACATTTACATTGTTACAAAAAAAATCCATTTAAAATAAATGATTTTTTTCTTTTACTTTCTACTCATCAGTGAATCCTGAAAAAACTATTATAGTTTCCACAGAAATATTAAGCAGTATACCTGTTTTCAACACTGATACTAAAAAGAAATGTTACTTGAACAACAAACATGTCAGCAAATATTAAAATGATTTCTGAAGGATCATGAGACACTAAAGACAGGTGGTTGCTGAAAATTCAGCTTTGCCATTAAAAGATTAAATGATATTTTAAAATATATTCAAATAGAAAACAGTTCTTTCAAATCCTAATAAAACTTCACAATATTACTACATTTACTGTACTTTTGATTGAGTAAATGCAGCCTTGGTGAGCATAAGAGACTTCCTTCAAAAACATTAAGAAAAAGTAGTGTATGTTCATTTGTTACTATTAGCTTTTGTTAGGTTATAAATAATAATAATAATAATAATAATAATAATAATAATAATAATAATAATAATAATAATAGTAATAGTAATAACAATACAAATAATAATGTAGTCATAAATCACTTCCTGTGTTCTATGAAAGAACACTAAGTTTTGTGAATTCATATAAACATTCATGTAAGTAGCATACGTTTAATACATCCATCCATCCGTGTGGTGTTATGTGTGTGTGTTTGGGTCCTGACCTTGGAATGGGTGATGGAGAGTGTGTCCACCCACACGCGCCAGCCACCCCACTCATACTTAATGGCGTGATAAAGAAGGATGCGAAAGATGGCGTACACCATCTCAGTGATCTTCTGCTCCTCGCTGTTCTTGGGGTTTATAAAGCACAGAGACAGCACCCACTCCTGCCACACTGAGCATTGCAACAGACTCCTACAGAAAAAAACAAGTTCATTAAAAACCTGTCCTCATTTCAGAGAAAATAGGTTAATATATAATATTAATAATATAATATATATAATAATTATACTTAGATGTATTTAAAAACAGATGCAAGATATCTAAGATATCTAAGAGTGTGTGTGTGTGTGTGTGTGTGTGTGTGTGTGTGTGTGTGTGTGTGTTGGTGTGTCCTCACCTGCGGTTCTCTCGGCTGTTGTTGAAGAGTTTGATCATATCCGAGAGGAAGATACGCCGTACTTCCATGCTTTCTGCTCCTGGAGAAGCGTTCTTTAAAAGAGCAGCTATCACTTTCAGGATCTCTGATGGGACAAAATATTTGCCTTTAATGTCCATGAAAGAACAGTATAGTTTTACATTGTATCTGAATGCCTAGTTTTTAAAAAGCTTATGAACCATTAAAAGGACAGTCGTCACTTAAGTTTTTGTCTTTACACACTATAGATTTGTTTTGATTTGTTTTGTTTAAGTTTTGGATACAGATTTTGTTGACTGATTTTTTTACTTAGTTATAAAATACACTGTACAATGTTGTAAAGTGTACATGGACAAACATACTAAACAGCATATCCAAACATTATACTGCCATTTCAAAAGTTTGGGGTCAGTAAGTTTTTTTTTTTTTTTTTTTCTTTAACTTTTATTCACCAAGGATGCATAAAGTTGATTAAAAGTTACAGTAAAGACATTTATAATGTTACAAAAAATGTTCAAATAAATACAGTTCTTTTGAACTTTATGGTCATCAAAGAAGCATGAAAAAATGTATCATGATTTTCACAGAAATATTAAGTATTTCAATACTGATAATAATAAAAAATGTTCCTTGAGCACCAAATCAGCATATCTGAATGATTTCTGAAAGTTTGTCGCACTGAAAACTGGAGTAATTCAGCTTTGCCATTTAAAAAAGGCATATAATATCTAATAAAATTAAATTAAATTAAATTAAAAATAAATTTAATTTGTAATAATCTTTCACAATTTACTCTATTTTTTATCAAATACATGAAACCCTGTTGAACATAAGAGACAAAAAAAAAAAAAAAAAAAAAAAAAAAAAAAAAAATTAAAATCTTACCGGCCCCAACCTTTTGAATGGCAGTGTAAATGTAAATATTTAAAAATTATTTATGAAACAAGGAGAAGAAAGAAAATTGCACATTTTCTTCATTGTTGCCCCAACATGTGCATTTAGTGAGGAAATAACCTGCATATAATGTGGACGGAGTGAAAGTATACTCTACATCATAAGGTCGGTATAGTCTAAACTCTCCAGCTAAAGTCGTGGCTTCCTGGAACAGAGCGTTAGCTTAAACTGGAAAGATTGGTTGTTTAGATGAATTATCTAGACAATGTCAGCATGCATTAAGTTGAGAAGAGCAGCTCAAGTTTCAGCCGTCACAGGGAGTTTAGAGCACGACAGCATCTGTAACCAATGCTCTCACTCGTTCCAGCAGAATTGTGTTGTTTCTACGCCTTACTCACTCAAATTAGAATCACTGAACCTTACCAGTAGAAAATTACCTTTGCATGTATCTCTGCACTTTTCTGTTTTTTTTCACTCTCCAATCACCATTTGGTCCTGGTTTGTCCCGGAGTTTAATTTAAAAGAAACTTTTGCTTCCTCAGTTTGTTTGATTGGGTCTGACATGGCTAAAGACTGCAATCACAGCCATTTAGAGGCTTCAACACAGATCAAATCAAGGAGACACAGAAGAAAGCTGAAACTCTGCTGTGCTCACTCTCTGATCATATATGAGATGGCCTTGAATCAGACTCTGTTAGTCTACCGTCTCCATCTGAACGCACTAGAACCGACCCAGGATCTGTGATTCACTGTCATTCCTCTGACTGGCAAGTGGTTTGTGTACATGGTCACATCTCCATGTAAATACAGCTCTAATCAGCTGCCTGCAGTACCTCAGAATTAAGTTTCATTAGGGAAAGATCCGATATGGATCAGTATACAATATTAGTTTCACTTTTTACATTAAAACCAGAGCATCTGATTGCTGCCAAATCCTGTACTGAATTTAAAGGAGACACATATAAAATTGAGCATAAACCGAGGCTGGAAATAAAGGCATCTCATTATAAGAGAGAATTCAGCCATCTAATATTCACAAATTAGCTGGTTGCGAATGAAACCAATGCAGTGAAAAAAACTCAGTGCTACAGTGGGAAGTTAATTACTTTTTAATGTGTTTATCATCTGAGCAATCGTGACTATCAAACAAGCTTCATTTGTCTGAGGTAACCGTATACTTCACCATTAGACGCAAGAAAACACTGGTGGCTGTTTGATTTGCACCACATCAAGAACAGAAATATGAAATGAGACTCGTTTAACACTATTATTGTAAATCATGAGTAAAAATAAGCAGAGTTAAGACATTTTACAATAAGAGGCAGCCTTTGCTTGTGATCTTGCCGTCTCTCGTGTAAGGACATTTTCCATACACACGAGAGGAGGTATAGAATGCACCGCTACTGTATCTCAGAATGAGATGATGAATGTAATAATTGTATTCTGTGCTACAAGTAAACTAAATAATTTTATTTGTATTTTTTTCTTCATAACATTTATAATCTGAGATTTCTCTGAGAAATGAGAAACAAGTACAACAAGAACTTACAAAAAATGCCATTTAAGCAAAAAGAACTCACTGTTATCATTGTTAATATGCATAAGGTAAAGTTAAAAAATATATATATTAATAGAAACAAAAAAAGTAGAATTATGGAACCAAAAAGAATGTTATACAAAAAAAAAAAGGTCAAATTTATTTCACTACAAAAAATATTCAATTAAAATTAGTATTATTAGTTAAAAATGTATTTATTTAATATATTAACATCTATTTAATGAAGTGTGCATATGCCCATTTAATTACTGGTGTTACAGGTGAAGAGATTGTGTGTCACAACTTACGTGGGTTTTGAATCTTCACAGTGGAGTCGGGGTCTGGGTGCTGTTTGTGAATGACCTGAGTACAGATCTGCTCCGTAAGAATCTGGAGAAAATGTTATGTAATTTCTGGTTAGTCACTGATATACAGTTAAGCACCAAAATCCATATTAGGGATGAGCATGAGTACCCGGGTACATGAAAATGACAACAATGATATACAGTATAACATCAGAATGACCTGAACTTTTAAACATATCAAAACAATCATAATGGCAACTGGCAAATCTGGCAAAAACATTTTTTACATCAGGATTTCAGCATAATTTGGGGCAACACATTTCCAAATACAAAATAAAAACAACTCATAAAGATCCAAAAAAAAAAAAAAAAAACATGATAGAAATTAAATAAAAACATACTTCAGTAATTGAATATTTGAATTCAAAATACTACCCCAGTTAAAATTGTGAAAAATCTTCACTAAACTACTTGAATTACAATTTTTTTTTTAATTATTTAACTTATTTTAAAAATGTAAAAAAAAATTTTTAAAAAAAAACCATCAGAGGCTTTTGCCATTTTTTTATTGATAGATAACACAAAAGAGAGTGGAAAATCAGATCAATACAAAGCAGGCCAGATTTGTCTGTCTGCCATGAGTACCACATGTCCAAAGCAAGCCTTTTCACATAAAAATGCAACTGCTAAAATGTAACGTTTTGCTTATGTTCAGATAATATTATAGTCAAAAACAATGTGCTATAAGCAGACATTTAAAAAATCATATCAATATGAGACTGACCTCAAAGAGCACGTTGTATGTTGTGACTGTGAACTGGTTGGAATGGAGCATCAATCGTTCAGTGAGCAGAGAGAAAAGGCCGTGAGCCAGCATGACCTCTGACTTTGTCCTAAAACACATGGCATCCAAAACATCAGCAGCAAACCCACACTATGATCTACTTCAAACATAGCCAGAACTCAACAGGGCATAACTGCAGCCCAAAGCGTCTGAAAAATATCTTCGTAGTCACGGAATGAAGCTGCATCGATTTTAAAAACACTTGGCGGTCAGATTCCTTCTGGGGAAATTCACATGAAGCAAATGGGATTACAAATGAAAGTGAGCTTTATCTATCAAACACCACAGAAACTGCATTTGGAAAAATACTCACACACGATTACAGACTTTGACTACATTAGCGTATAAATATTTCCATGCTGCATGAATTAATAGTGGAGTGAGGGTAATTTGTTATCAAAATAACCCAGCTGAATTCACTCTGGGAAAAGACCTAGTCGCTTATTTTAAACCGTTCATTTTAAGAAAAAGAAAATTCAGCCTTCAACTCACTTGATGGTATGCTGGGAGCTTATTTCTGCTAAATATTTATAGCTAGACCAACCACTACCGAAACATTTTGTAAAATAAACAGTCATATTGAATCATGTGCAGTATAGGAATCACATATTAAAACAACATTAACATGTTATTGTTACTAATATGATTAACAGTATTATTTTAAGCCCTTATTTCAAATAATAAAGAAGTAACTCACTTTGGTGACAAATGTTTGAGAAAGTAGCCCAAGACTTTGAGTGCCTGCACACGAATCCCTTCACTTTTGGATGCAAGCAGCTTAAAGATGACCCTGTCGTTCAAAGAAGAGAAAAATGTGTAACATAAAATTTTGATGAGAAACAGATGGAAAAATTATACACAATAAAGGTAGAAGGAAAGTTTATAAAAATGAAAAAGTACATATTTAAAAAAAAAAAAAAATACTTATTACATATATTTAAAAATGAAATTTTTCAACAAACGAATGTGTGAACAAGTTCAGAACAACCCTATTTATTGTATATATTTAAAAACAAATGTACAATTGGGTAAGGCTTAAATATGGTGTTGAATTTTGGTTTTCAATCACAGTGTTTCTTTCTGACAAAGGAAAATATCAGCAACCCAGTCTGGTATGTACACAGATCTCGCAAGAGCTGATGTGTACACTCAGATGTAACCGAGACTATTACTCTGTCTACATATTAAAATAAATCTGCCTATATCCTTCTGGAGTAGGATTTGATGGAAGTGTGATTTGAATGAGGTTGTCAGATCTAAAATGAAAGTGAGGCCCTCTGTTTTATCATGACGAGCTGTCCAGATGCCCCCCCGCTAGCGTGCACATTTAACCCCATGGCTGTCAGTGGAACTAGCATGTCTATAAAGGCTTTGGAAATGTAAATGCCTCCATTTTTGTAGCCTGTATAAGAGCTCAGTATAGCAGCATAGGTATCAGATGAACCTATGAAAGTCTTTTTATAGGTTTTGTTAAGCAGGACTCAGATGTCTCTGCTATGAATGAGGTATTGTGGCCTCGCAGAGATTAATTCCAATTCATTTGTCAGATTTTTTTATTTCCAAGTTCATTTATAGCTTTTAATAGACATATGGGTTAAAGAATATGATGTCTGGTTGTAAGGGGCAACAACAGCTCTCACCGTATTCCATTTCGCTGATCGAAGGCTTGAACCATTGATCCGGGATGCTCAGACATGAGTGCCACCAGAAGCTGGAGAACATCCATCAGATTATCATCCTGTTACAAAAAAAGAAAAAAAAATTAAATAATTAAGCATATGTCAGATTCAGGTGTCATTCAAGACACCACTGCACTGTTGTAGGATTTAAACTTCATAATGATTATACTGTAACATTAGAGTGAAGAAGGGGATCTTACATTGTAATCTGTGTCTGCATTAAACTAACATTAGAATTAATTCATTACATATACATATGTTTCTATGACAGGAAATTATTAGTGAATAAACGGCACTTTCAAAAAGCATAAAAATTGGTACCCCATTATGTTTTAGGACAATAGAGAGAGAGAGAGAGAGAGAGAGAGAGAATAAAATAGAATAGAATAGAATAGAATAGAATAGAATAGAATAGAGCATTTGTGGGAAGTGGCATGATTGTAAACGACCATTTTTTTTAACGTACAAGAGAAAGCTGTGGGGACCAAGCGCCATCTGGTGGCAGTTACACCACAGACTATACAGTGTGTAACAAAAACACAACAGAACTGATAATCTACCTTGATTTACAGTAAAATGACTGAAAGTGGTAAGACAGCTGCTACTGGTTTAATAGATGTATTGAGAAATGTTTGAAATTACAGTAGGTGCATTAGGGTACCTCATGCATTGTGAGCAGGTAGTTCAGAATACTCTGCAGTTCTTCTTCCTTCACGCCATGATCCTATATTTACAAAACACACAAGCTTTACATGTATTGCACTTCTTATGATGGAAGTGATTTATTCATATTTTATGTATGTTATGGTCACACTAGTGTACCTTCATCATAAGTTGCTTGACAAACAGCAGCAGGAACGCTCGGAGAGAGTGAATCTCCTTCTGACTGGGTCTTGGCCCATCTGATGCAGGATATCAACCAAACAAAAAGTCATGTAAATAATATTCCATGGGGCTATGTTTTTGATAATACTAATACATTTTCATTGCATTGTTTTTTTGTTTTTTTTATTGCTTGTTTGTTTTTGTTCTGGGTCCTAAAAGTTTATTAGTTTGAAATACTATTTTAGATTATTTTCCTTTATAACTTGAAGCAAAATGAAGAGAATATTTCACTCATAATGTAATCTTAATTTCATTTAATGAGATTTGAATGAGACAAGCAAGAAAGCAGTCTACTCTGGAAATTACACACAAAACACATTGAAAGACAAATTGCTGTTATCAGGGTATGAGATGCTTTCCAACAGCATCTTTAGCGTAAACCTGCAGTGCCCTTTTTTTCTGGAAAGACTATTTATTTTCAAGACAGGTTATTTACAATGACAGCAGGTTTTATAACCAATGTAAGGAATGTTCAACCAATATTCATGAAAAGAATGAAATATTAAATGTATAAAGTTGCAGCCCACCAAATTATTAGTATTTGTATAAGGTCATGATCTGTATAAGGTCATGATACTAATACTGTATAATTTAATTTATAACTTTATAACTATAATTTGCAACAAAAATGAACTGTATTAAATGTAAAAAAATAAAAAAAAAATTGAAAATGTTTTATTACTATTCCCAGACTTTTAGACACCACTGTCGCTTCACATGGACCTTTTTTGACCCTTATTCCTTAGTCTCAAGATGTGTTGAGAAGTTGGTTTAGTTCTGCAGCAGGCTGCTCTCTTACCAAGACCCTTGGGTGTGGTTCCGCTGCGGTCCAGTGGGTTTACAACCCAGTAGAAATACTTGAGTGTGTGCATGATCTGCAGTACAGTTCCAACTCTGCGGATGGCGTTGTAGATGGTGACAGTGCTGATGAATTCTGTGGCCAGGTAGGTGTAGAGAACCAGCTGTACCTGTTGAGGGCAGCAAATTAGTTTAAACAACAAATGAAAAGTCACATTTGAGAGAACAAATAATTGGCAGACTATTAAGTTAGCATGATGCAGCAGCATCAGTTTGTGTAAACGTGTAAGGTACCTTAGCTGGGGCATGAATCCAGATGGTAGGGTTGAAGAGGATGTGGTCACACAGCTGTTTCAAGAGCAAAACTCCAGTTGGAAGGTTGCTAAGATAACGGGCGAAGGCAAGGACAATGTCCAGCATAGGTCGTGTCACATGTACTTTGGAAGACTGTGAAAGGAATACAAACATGAAATCAAATATCAATAAAACTAAGTTAATAAAACCAAAAAAAAAAAAAAATGTGAAAGACAGAAACAGAATCAGCAGATTTTTTAAGCTGTTTTAGCTGTGTCACATCAAACCTTGAGATCAATCTCAGGTTTCTAATGTTCCTTAAAACACCTGGGCTGATTGCCAATGTGCAGAGGACTCACTGTCCCATCAATCACAAAAGAAGAATCCTTTTACTTTTTTAGTCTTAAAGGTGCAGCATAGGACAATTACTGTATCTTCTGGTTATATATATATATATATATATATATATATATATATATATATATATATATATATATAAAATTATTGCAATATGCAATTCTGACCTGGTGTGACTTATATTCAGATGCAACCAATTCTCTAAAAATTACAGTATATATATATATATCTTCATTTTACCAGTTTGGTCTCTTGTGACTGCAATCTCTTCATCAAGAGAGCCAAAACAGTAGCAATATTACAATAATAAATAAAAATATAACACAAGGTGCAATATAAACAATTTCATTGAAAAATAAAACATACTTTAAGATATGAAAGCAACAAATGAATTAGTGCTTCACACATCAAGATGTATCAATGGAACAACCAACGTGTTGTTGGAGAGGGAACCTTTGCATGAATCTCTTAATTCAGTAATAAATCGTAACGCCATTATAATCATCTGTAACAAACAAGCACTAGCATTCTTGTATAAAATATCACCACGGCCTAGTGCTGCTAAATCGGTAGCAGCATTTATTTTGGCAACAAAAGAAAATGGGGTGAAAATGTAGGGGAAAAAAGTCAAATGTGAACCTTTCTTTCAACTGTTTTACTCAATTTACATATTTAACTGCAGTTTAAATATTCATGATTGAAGATATGAATCATTTTAGACTTTGTTAAAATTACCGTTTTTATTTTCACTTTATTTAGAACTAATTTAAAAGTTGTAAATTGGGGTTTTATAGTTACAAAAGCAACTTGAACATTTCAAAAGCTTTTAACATTTGCACATTTAAGTGCCTTCAGATAAATACTAAATCCAGTCTTGCATATATTCTTTTATTATTATTTTTTTAAGATTACTGGGGTCATTGTGTGTAACGACTTGATGTGACAACCTAAGGCCAGATGAGATCTAAAGTGTCAAGGACATTTTACTGTAGGCTGAGGTATGAGTAACAAATTACCAGACAAGCAAGTAAGTGAGTGTACACAGAGAAAAAGGAGAGAAACACTTCCAAAACTAAAAGAAACAGGGGGTCTAGATAAAGGTAAAGGACAAGGTTTGAATATTTAAAGTGTTTTCTTGGTTATAAAACAGATCATGTGACGTTCAATTACTGCTATGGTACTAAGTTTTCTTAAGCATTCCTCTTTTTTCTATTTCTGTGTTACCCAGCAACTTCTGCAGGCATATGCTAGTATGTTTTAATTAGGACTCCCTTTTATTCATTTTAAAAATATAAGCTTACTTCAAACATTAAAGAACACAGTTTTCTCCTCTTTTCTTATGCTTCAGCATTAGCAGAATTTTAAACTGCTTTTGGATACACGTTCTATGTACTCAATGCATAAATTTTATTTATGTTCGGCACTTACCTTCTCCAGTGCATAACCGATGACAAGAAAGCCCTTGCAGGCCAGTATCTGCTCTTGCATAGCTACAGAGCCCTTCAACAGCTCCATCATAAATGACAGTAGTGTGCAACTGAGGAAAAAAAATAAATAAATACATGCAAAAGGTGAGCTTCAGCAGAGAAAGACTGAGCAGAACTAACAACAAAATGATAAATAATATATATAGACCTGATCTAGTTCAAGAATACACTTAAAGTAAGACAGTGACCAGAGGCTGTCCATACAACAACTCTTGATGAAGAGGCTGAATTTTTAAGTTCAAACACTTTCAAACCTGGTGTTTCATCATTGACATCAGAATGACAAACACTGGTTTTGGCTTTTAAGTATTTTGTAATTTGCCCCTCAATTTAGATAGGACAGTAATTAGATTAGGAGAGTGGGAGAGCAAAGTGGGAGAGTATCTACTGGCTCACACGACGTGACATGTTTCAACATGAGATTTTCAATGAGATTTGAGATATGGTGGAAAAAACGTCATCAAATGTTTGACGTTTATGGTGCTTTTTGCTTGGAAACAGCTTGAACATTATGCAAAATATCTTTTTTGTGTTCTATCCAGAAAATCATAAATTTTCACTAGGCCTGTCAATTTAACACATTATTTGGTACAATTAATTATCGAAAAAATAACATTAAATTTAATGCATTTAAACTGTATGTCATCTTACACTGCATGTAGTTGCTGACGAACATCATGCAGGACGATGAGGTTTTGTCTAATAGTTATATCATTTGATACAGTTTATCAATATCACATCACAAAAATTGCTGTTTTTCCTGAATATCTACACAATAACTATATATTATTGTCAGTATTGTGCGTTTTTGCTTAATTTTACAAACAAAAATAGTTCCAAACAGCAGAACTGTTGTGTCTCCAAGAAACACACAACAGTGTTTTGTTACTGAATGAATGCTTTTGAATGTATTGACTGGGCCAATGATTCAGTCACCTGTCCAGAAAGACATTTCAACGAATTGGTTGAATGAACGACTGAATGACTTACTCACTGACACAGTGACTTGCCGCCACCTACTGGTGGTTTTAGTTTCATATTTAGAGGATCATTTCTTTTCTTTTCTTTTTTAATTTATATTTCAAGAATCTTTTTTATTTTCAAAACCATAAATGCCCATTTAAAAGCCATTAGTCTCACAATATTATTTATGCAATTCTAATTGCAGTGTAAATGTTCATGCCACATCTAAACAGCCTGTTTACAGTAAATATACCTAAATGCCATTTCAAATGCAGCTTGTAAAAACAATGTTATGGCCACAGTGTAGGCTTAAATGTTTATGTGTAATTAATTCTGTGTAATCTTAATAAAAAAATTAATTAATTAATCTAAAAGCTACTTTTTTGTAATGTCTATTCAATGGGTGTTCTCATCTAACATAATAATGGCTTTAAAATATATTTTGGGGAGTAATCTCTTATCTCTTAGTAATTCATAATTTTCACAGGTCAATCAAATGAGATGATGAATAATATTTATTATTATAAATAGCTGCTCTAAAGTGATGATGCAAAAATATCTTGCTATTGTCGTCAATGCAACTGTTCAAACTGGTCATAATGATAAATGGAAAGAAAAGAAAACTTCAAATTCTTGACTGAGGTATTTGTACTCCAGGTAACACTCATTTGTTAGTACTACAGCCAATCATGGTTAAATATTTAACTTTTTATTGGCTGCTAGTCAATGGTATGTCCACACAAAATAACAGCGAATAACACTGAGCACTGACCTCTCGAGGACCAAACCCTACAGCCAAAAACAGACTAATGCTTTGTGTACCAAGAGAAAAAATCTTTAAAAAGCTGCTATTGTGAGTCCACTGGGTTTAACAACTCTAGGACAGACAACATTAACTTAATTTTCAGTTTTTCCTGGCCAGGCTAAAACTGAGAAGAGCTCAATCTTTTTTCCCCACTGAGAATCCCTTTCCTAATTTTCATTCAGCCCCCAGGCAGAGTTGATGTGTTCTCACCAGACGGAGGTGTCCAGCTCGTCACCGCTGTGCTGGAGGAAATCCAGCTGTGCAAACAGGGGGAAAAGGACCTGAACTCCTCCAATAGAATGGATGGCACTCTGAACCGAGTGTGTCACCACAGCTTTGACGTCCTGAAACATAAAAAGGCTTGATGTTGGATTTGTTTTGTAATTTTATGTTGTGTTCATCATTATGTTGTGTAACACAAATGCCCTCTGATCAACACAATTCATATTATTGTCATCTTCCTAATGTTCTGCAACAACTACTCCTGAATGAGAAGGTCATTTCCTAAATCTGTGCTCTGTATTCATGAAGAAGGGGAGGTGGGTATAATTAAATACAGAAAGACAGCTGTGAGGTCCTTCTTAATGTGCCTCTAATCAGACCAGTGCTCTCCCAGATGGCACATCCATAAAACCATTGTCAGAGAGAACTACTTCATCTGTTCAGCATGTGAAGATGCTATCAGACTTAAAAAGCCTTTATTAACTAAAAAAAATAAATAAATAAATAAAAAAATAGAATTACGCTAAATTATTGTTCCTATTGGTCATTTTATAGAATATATCCTATTATTTAGTTATCAATTCCAGGGCTTGGCAAAACCAATTTTTCAGTTGAGATTTGTGCTTGTCCTGCAAATGTTTTTGCCAACACAATATTAATTATTCAAGTAATAATAACAAATAATAATAATAATAATAATAATTTATTGTTGAATAATTTTTAACAATTGTTGTTTAGAATATATAATAAATATTATTTTTATCATTTCTTTTTTAATTAAGCAATAGATTCATAAACATACTTTTGCAGTGAAACATATGAAAGCCTGTTTCTGCCACTGAATAAAAAATAAAAAAGGTAATTGCGACTTTTTATCTCACAATTCTGACTTTTTTCTTGCAAATTGTGAGACAAAAAGACAGAATTGTGAGATTAAAAATTGCAATTACCTTTTTTATTTTTTTTTTTGTGTGGTGGAAACAGGCTTCCATAGAAACAACTGTGCACTGGGAATAATATTTAACTTTAAAACACCATTCTGATGCTTTCCAAACTGTTATCCTGTTAGATAACATTATCTTGATGACATACTTAAATTAAAAGAAATTCCAATGCATTCAAAATGCATCGCAAATAACCAAATGTTTATGATTGCAAGGCATTAAAACACATATACAGCATATGTAAACCATACAGATACTTCCATTAACTGGCCCAAAACTCTCTCACACTGGCAGAGTCAAAAATTGATATTTAATAAATTCATGAATATTAAAAAGCTTGTAGACTCCCTTGATAACATTGTGGACCAGATTAAATTAAGTGCTTTCAGAACTCATGGAGTGCGGGATGCAGCACAGGTGTGGGCAGTATTTTGCTGAGCGAGATGATAAAATGCTCATATTGTTAATTATGTTAATGAATGGTGATGATCTAGTTTCATTCGCCCACAGACAGCAGTCCACCTGGCAGGGCAGGTCTCTTCAGGCAGCTGTGCAGGGATGGTGAAGCAGGTGTGATGAAGAGACAAAGAGTAAGAGCATACCTGCAGCATGAGGGCGTGCGGTGAGTGCACAAAGATGGAGGCGTTGTCCTTGGGGGAGGACTCCAGACACAGCTGAGCGTCAGTGGCTCGAGGATTATAGGTAAAGGCGATACTGGCAGACAGCTTTCCATCATACAGCAGCATTTTATGATGTTCTGCAAACAGCAGGTCACTCTCTGCCTTGTGCTTAAAAGTGCCCTGGATCAATGAGAGAGAGAGAGTCTAAGTAGAGCTATGCGGCACATTTTCAAGTGTGTGTGAAAAGCATGAAATTAAAACGGATTCATCAAAACACTTAACAAAAGCATAAGTGTTTAAGTGCAATAAACAGACTGATGATGTGAATGATAAAGATGCCTGATGTGTTTCAGCCAATCATCATATCAGTGAAGAGTAAATAGAAAAACAATGGTTCAACTGACATTTAGTATACAATACTACAATTAGTGACTCTCAATAACAATTCTGAGAGCACAGCAAATACTAATATGCTTAACACACTGAATTTACTTGAATAATTACTTGAATTGAGACATCATTAAAATATATTAAAATAAAACACATCAAAACGTGCTAAACAGTATGATTTTATTTTATTTTTTATTATTGCATAAAAATATTAACAAATTAAAATTAAAACAACTGTATGCTGCTTAAAAATCTATTAAGTAAAAAGTGTTTCAAAATCATTCAAGTAAATTCATTAAAACAGAAAAAAAATAAAAAGAAAGAGTAAAACAGCAGCATTTACCCTTTATAATCTAATGTACATATATCTGTACATGCATGTGATTTGACAACAACACCTCATCAGGTCAGAATCTGGACCAATAACTTTTTTTTTTAACATCTGTAATAGACAGCATTTGGGCAGAGAAATGGATCCCACCTTGTATCCAGGCCCGAGCTGATAGATGGCTAATATCTGAGCAGCACTGAGAGCCTCACTGAACAGATACACTGCCCCCATCTGACCACAGAACACACGGTTAGCGTCTGCTGTCTCTGATGAGCCCAGAAAGCACTTGTTAAATGTCTGTGAAGAACAGGAGGGGAATAAGTTTGTTTAGCACAATATTTGTAAGTGTAGCGCTGGTACACTACTGAATTTGGGGTTAGTATATTTTTTATGTTTTTGAAAGAAGTCTTATGCTCACTAAGGCTGTATTTATTTGACCATAAATATACAGTAAAAACAGTAATAATATGAAATGCTGTTACATTTTAAAATGTGTTTTCTTTTAAAATGTCATTTATGATGGCTTCAGCCATTACTCCAGTCTTCAGTGTCACATGATCCTTCTAATATGCTGATTTGGTGCTCACGAAACATTTCTATTATTAATGTTGCTTAATATTTTTGTGGAAACCATGATACATTTTTCAACATTCTTCAATGAATGGAAGGTTCAAAAGAACAGCATTTATTTGAAATAGAAATATTTTGTTACATTATAAATGTCTTTATCTCATTTTTAATCTATTTAATGTATCCTTGCTGAATAAAAGTATTAATAAAAGTATTATAATCTTTAAAAAAAAAAAAAAAAAACATCTTACTGACCCTAAATTTTAGAACATTATAACATTTATATAGTACTTTAAGTTATTTACTCACATCACACTTTAGGTGCAGATGTCTTCAGTAAGCTAACGTGTATATTGATTATACCTATTACTCTACTACAGTGATTTTTTATGTTTAAAAAAGGGGCTTGTTTTAATGAGACTCATTTTACACAAATGATAATCTGTCTATGTGTTAGTATGTCCCCATGCATACAATAAAAGTGCAATAAACCACATCAGCATCACTTTGTTAGTACTTTGTAAGTGAATCAACATAAAAAACAACCATTTGCGTCACAAAATGCTGTTCTTTAAATATTATAAACAGACATTGACTACATCATTCTGACACCACCTTGAGCAATGGTGTTTCAGTGTAATAACTGAATTACAATTTCAAAAGAAAAGTCTACATGTCCAGCAGGTTTGTTTCATCCTTTAAAGTCTGTGGGTATTGTAGCTGCTAAAATATTGACAAGCTTTGAACTGAAACACATCTGGAGAATAAAAGCAGGGCCTCAAGCTTAACTGCTGTTAAAAACTAGAACAATAAGAGATAACAGTGCCTTTTGAAAGTACTTACATCGCTTGTGTTGACAAACCATGTGATCTCACCATATGACGCCAACTCTCCATTGACATAGCAGCTGATTTCACTGTTCTTCCAGCGATTATATATGTGCACTATGGTCACCATATACCACTGTTGAATAAAAATTAAATTTGCTATTATAAAAAGGACAAAATGTCATTATTTAATATCAATATTGCAAAGCTTGAGAGCATTAAAGCAGGGTTTTTTTTTTTTTACTTTTTGACTCCAAAATATGATTATCCCCTTGTAGGAATTCACTTTCTATTTTCGTGCCTAAACAATTATTCATGCTGAGTGAGAAAAATATTAAATGAGAAATTATAAATCAGTTTCTAAAATTATATAATTGGTTTTTGAATTGTCATTGTACTAAAGCAAATAGTGAAAATATCAAGAAAATATTTACTTTTTATTCAACTGGTAGAACTTCTGAGTTTAACAGACATATATATATATATAGTATATATGTGTATCAATGCAGTATAATAAATCACAATTATGATTTCATGATTTCTGATTAGTCCATAGAAAGCAGAATTAAATAGTAATCAAATTCATTGAATAAGAATGTAAAAATATTATGTTTCATTAATATCTTAAGTGCATGTTAACAGCCCTAACCCTTTTGGTCCCCTGGGAGACCTTAGATCCTTAAAAAAAAACCCTGGTCAATAGAAAAATTCATCAGCAAACGTCTGACGCTAAACTTGCGTTTTTAACTTTGCTACATTATGAGACTGTGGTCCATTTACACCCTTCGCCAACGACCTCACCCAGATCTTCTTGAATTTCCATTAAATGGTGAGAAAAGCCAATGAAGGTGCTTATCCCTTAGGTAAGACCTCTCCAGAGGGAATGGAATGGAATGGACTTTAAATATAGGCCAAATACACCCCATGAAAGCTTTTTAGAGCATGTGTGAGCTTCTTGATATTAGAAATGTTCCAAACTTTCATTGCTGGAAAGGACTGTCCATTGAAAAAATAAAACAAATATAAATATTTAAAAATAAATAAATAAATAAATACATACATACATACATTCATGCTTCGGGCAGTTAGGGGGTGTGCCCGAAGCATGAATCCATATTTAGAAAGACACGGGAAACACATAACGATTCCTAACGGTTGCCTGTTACATTACAGTACATAAAATTTCACTTACCACATAAACAGAGTAAAGAGAGATGACTGAGGACGATGGCGAATGGTTTGCAGATCTTTAGCAACACTGACAAACATTTAATCTTGTAAAATGTGTGGCATGTACTCCATAGTATAAACAGAGTAACTCACGCGCGATCGAGAATCTCGAAAGTGAAATTACAAAGCAATCGTGCATTCAAAAGCAGTTTCAATGCCAGGCATAATAGCGGCTCCCTGATGCCCGCAATTATTTACAATACAGTATAATTACCCAATGATATAACTGCGAGAGATAGTATTGAAATATGTATTTTCCGTAGTACATGTAATTTTCTTTCCAAACAAGGTATTGGGATGCGGCGGATTGCAGGGGGTATGGGGGGGGATCACGATGTCGGCTCAACATCGCGATGTCTATCCGCCATCGGCAATGGAGGATGGCATCATCTATCGGCCCAACCTCAAATTCAAGATATGGGGGCAGAAAATGTATATATTTATATCATTTCATATAGTTAAACAATATCACACGAAGATCGAGCGCCGTTTTTTTGCTCCAAAAATCATCATGATTACAAATGTGATTTTATAACAGTTCAATAAACAAGAAGTTAATATTAAGAGACTTACGTTTTAGACACCATATTGCCTGTTTTTGCTGTATTTCACCTAGGGCTGTCGCGGTGAAGGAATTTCCCTTGCGGTAATTTTGAGTGGCTCAGTAGCACGGTATGCGGTATTACCACATTTTTCGGCGTAACCTTACGAAAAAGAAAACACGGAAATATCACGGTTGCTGCAGTTGTTGCATTCCTCTGCGGTTATGCTTGTCAATAGCGGCGGTATTGCGATATTGCGGTTATCGCGACAGCCCTAATTTCACCAATAAAAATAACTCCAAACACAGCCACAACACTGTTTTGCGTCTCTGAGCAACATGACGGTGTTTTGTTCCTGAATGAATCAACCGTTTAAATGATTCGGTTCAATCGCAATGACTCGCTCATTAACAGTGACTTGATTCCACCTACTGCCGGTTTTAATTTCACATTTAAAGTATTTTTTTATTTTTTAAATAATTTCAAATATCAGTATTCAACTTTTTATGTATCAAAACATTATTTATTCATTTGTAACTGCAGCTTAAAGCATTCCATGTCCCTCAGAGATGCATTAAACAGTGGGTAAATATATCTATTCCACTTCAGATACAGCTTCTGTGTTTCCTCTGCATTGCAAAGATGAATTTTGTTGATACTGATTTCATTTGTTTGGTAACAGCCCAAATGTCTTATTATACTAATTGACTGAATAAATGTAAGAACTTGACTCAAAAGGTGATGCACACCTCTAAAAAAAAAAAAAAATGGCTTTATAAAAAAATCAATCTAAACAAAGTTAAATTAAAATTAATTTCTATCACTGCTGTGAACTGACCACCACACAGAATATGAAAAATATCAAAAACTTTAGGAGTCAGCTGTCCACGGTAGTCCTTAAAATATCAGGACAATAACACACTCAGCAGAATATCGTCTAATATCGTTAACGAAAAAATCCCAGAAAATATTGAGATATCTTTTTTGTCAATATCGCACACCCCTAGCAGGAACAGATATGTTCAAATACCGATTCTGCCTATAGTCTAGAACCAGTCATTTTTTTTTTTTTTTCGTTTTTAAGCCCTGCTTTATGCAACTGACCGATATCTGTATCGGAATCGGCCAATAGTTGTTTGTTAAAATCGTTATCGTATCGGCCAAAATAAATCCTATCGGTGCATCCCTAATATATACATATATACTGCATGTCTTGTTGGATCATCCTTCGTGGTGGTTGTCCATCTCTACTCTAAAGGTGTTATCTGAGGATGCCTCCCCATTCCAGGGGGCATATGGGATCTGAGCAGGGAAGGGATTTGGTTTCTTCTTGCAAATCCTCAGACATGACTTGGCCTCAGCACAAACCCTCCTTCTTATATGTCAACTTTGCTCTCCTTGTTCATTGTAGAGGTAAAGATGAAGACTTTGAAAAGTGTACTGTTTGTAAGAGTACAAACTGGTAAGGTGATTCATACCTTCTGGGGTTTAAAGTCATATTTCACACAGTGCTGGAAGCCTTTGGCTTTGGACTTTAGAGAGGTCACAATCAGACATCCGCCCACAAAGTGTGCAGAATAGCCCACATTTTTGCTGGTGTGGAAGCTAGGGATGAGGGGAAAAAAATACAGACCACAATTAATAAAAGTAACATTTCAGGTGAGGGGTTCTCAAGTTTATACAGCTCTATTCTCAAAAGAAAGAATAGCTACAGATTTTAAAGTTTTGATGTACAAATTATTAAAACATAGAAGATAATCTTTTTTATTATTAAAAACATTAATAATTTTATCATTCTCACTTTTTATGTTTATATTTTTGTGTATTTTGAAAGACATATCTGTCCATTTTACATCAAGGTTTGTAATACAATACAATGTAAGCCAATGGCAGTTTGTTTGTAATTAATGCATTTTTTTTTCTACTCACCCTGAGTAGAAAATATTCAATATTACATCAGTATCTGAGGTGTTTGAAGAACCAAAAACCGACTGAATGTGCATAACCAACCTACCCTTTACTACATATTGGGTGCCTGTACTGTATAACCACAGTATTCGTTAAGTGTTAGTTCACCCAAAAATAAAAATTGCATCATTATCTACTCACCCTTATGTCACTCAAAAACCATTCAACTTTCATTCATCTTTGGGACAAAAATGAAGATACTGTAATATTTTGTCTGTCTTATGGGTTCAGAATAACAGTATGAGTAAACAACATGGTTGAGTGCATGATGACAATTAAAATTTTTGGGTGAACTACAAATTTAAAAAAATATTATTGTGAATGTTATGTGAAAGCATCATTTAAAATAAAATTTTGTAAAAAGTTACAACTGAGTTAAATATATTATATTAGAAAATATGGATGGATGGATGGATGGATGGATAGATAGATAGATAGATAGATAGATAGATAGATAGATAGATAGATAGATAGATAGATAGATAGATAGATAGATAGATAGATAGATAGATAGATAGATCAAACTTAAATTTTGAAAGAAGACCTGTAATGTAGAGTTAATCTCAGCCCAGTGAAAAGTGTAAATCCTGCAGTTCTTCCTACAGGGTCAATTATCGTTTGGTGAGTCAAAATAGCTCCATTTGCATAAATTACATTTTTGACAGAAATTAATTAGAAGCTGAAATTAGGACAAGAAGGCTGTGAAATGCTGCCCTTGAGAAGTGTAAACGCTAGACAGAGAGAAAGAGGAAAATATACCAAACTTTCTAACCACCTACAAATATTTTAACTTTTATGGCACCTTACATACAAACAAAGAAGTCGGCTGATCTTTCTCTATGCACTGCAGGTGTCTGGTTCTTCAGAAAGCATCTTGAAAAGAGGTGTCGTACTTTACATTACAGGTTTGTATGTGACCCACCAGTAGAGATAAGGCATGTCCTTGTCAATGTTTATGTTATTGATGGGGTCCAGGCGCAGCCAGGTGTGGAAGGTAAAGCCGTTCTGGTATGGCCATTTTGCAATAGGTGGAAGTGCAATAGCCTGATGATACAAAAAACAAAAACACATTTTTTCCAGTTAGGTTTCTATATTTTGTTGTCTTGTCTTAGATAACACCAGAGAATCATGCAGAGCAGCATATGAGCAGAACAAGAAGAAAAAAAAACTAAAACGAATATCCTTGGAGGGATGTGTTCAAAACGGTTGTGTATATTTGTACACAGAAGACTTCCTCTCATATTTGTGGGTTACAGATAAAAAAAAAAAATGGAAGGCAAGCGCAGTGTTATTTTTTCCTGAAGCCAACATCCTATCTGTGCTGGAATAACATCTAAACAAGCTTTTCAATCAAAGTATTTCCTAAAAGGATGGCATTTACTTGGCACTGTTTCAAGTGGACACTGACAACACAGGAAGGGTTTCATACACTTGCTGTCTAAAACATCAAGATCCCCATACTGTCAGGATGATGATTTGATTTTTAATAGAAACATGCAAACACACACACACACAGGTAGTTGGAGCATTTCAAAGTCATCTGCATCACATCAGATACATTTGACTGCTGTCCTCTCTTTAAAATAATGTAAATTTTAAAGCTGAGCTCAAAACAAAAACCAGTGTCTGTAGTAAAACACAGGATCTAAGTTGTGAAAAAAATTAAAATGTGGGGGAAAAAAAAAAGTCTATCCTGAAATACTAATTAGCAGTTTTTCTTTCAAAATAAGAAATTTGCTTGTCTTTTAATCTAAAAAAAAAAGAAGAAGAAGAAGACGCATTTAAATCAATATACGTGTTTCCCATCAAAATAACTGAGTTTTCACTGGGGCGTAAAACTCTGGTTTTCTAAAGTGTAAAACTCTGGTTGATGGGACATGGTTCTTGTTTCATGACCCAATGTCACATCCGTTCTTACTCCAGAAAGCAGATACTATTTCCTGTGGGTGTTAGACATTATCTGTAAACTTTCATCTGTTAAATGACTGAAGGAATACCTTGATAACTAAGTGAAAGATTGATTATGTAAAGCCTTTTGGAGGCAGACTTTAAATTCAGAATTTTTCCTCTAAAGTTTTAAAGTCCTGAAAGCAACAAGTGTGTGTGTTTGTGTGTGAGAGAGAGAGAGAGTGTGTGAATTAGAGAGAAGATTTTTTTGAGTCAAAATGAGTCTAAACATTTTGCAGTGAAAAGATCTTGTTGCAGATGTTATGCCATGCCGTTTCAAGTGAACAGAAGTTTGTTTTTTCAGTTTGGTTGGTTTTCGGTACTGGGATGCATTAAATTAATCAGTGAAAGTAAAGTGAAACAGTAGCTCAAAAAGTAGAAAAAGCATAATTTCCCTGATTTTAACACATTTTGTAAGTTTATTAAAGAGAGGATGTTAAAATGTCTGGGTAGTGGACCGAAAAAAGAGAAATTCTGGCATGTACTTTTCAAATCACTTATTCAGAATAAACCACAATAAAAGTTTTCATAGTCTATCGAGGCAGATGTTATGACTGAAGTCAAGTTTAAGGACAGTGCAGTTAGACAGATGTTTGGGTCATGGTCTCACCGCAGCACTCTTCCCTGGGAAGCTGAAAAAGGAATCTGGGCCATTTCTTTGAGCCATGCACTTCAACACGGACAGCAGCTTGACAGCATGAGGAGGCTAATAGATAAAAGAAAAAGCAACAGCATTTGAACACTTGAACAAAAACTCACACAAACACCCACACAAATAAATAATTTGACTGCAGTTTTTTCCCTACAAACATAAAATATTCTGCACACTACAAATATATAAAGAAAATACTGTCACAAATCATTTTGGCTAGTCTGAATCCAACTTATATTGTGTCCAATTTGAGAAACATCTTCTGGATTTAGACATGAATTTTATTTCTGAATTTACTGAGGTAAACCAACCTAAAACATATCCCAAACCAAAATGTATTTGGTCCATCAGCATTGAGTAGATCAGACAACAGAGTCATAATAATGGCTTCTGCCCATAGGTTATAAGATACAGACACACATGGATGTGTGCTCTCCTATTGCTCTAACGTGAAATGTTTATTTCACGCTCTGATCAATGGCACTGACACAGTTCCCCAGTATAGAAACAGCCTAATGCATCAAACCCTACTGCCTTTTCACTGTCTCAACAACTCCCTCATGCACTGAAGACTGAACTGAAAACAAGGACATACATTTTGAGGAGAAGAGTAGATAAAGAGAAAAAAAAACTATTACCCATTGCCCTTGTTCTCCTTTCAGTTTACTGAAGAACAGCTTCAGTTCCTTCACTGTGATACTGTAGCTGGCCAGCACACCTAGCATGTCCACCATCAGATCTGAAAAACACCACACATAAACACAGAAACAGAAAATGAGGTGAACGCTGCACTACAACAATATAAAATAAATATTTGGTTTCAGAGACAGCTGAATTCCGTTTTCATTTTTGACTATTATATATAATTTCGTTTTCATTATTGACTATTGACTATTATATTTATTTATTTATTTATTTATTTATATTATATATATATATATATATATATATATATATATATATGTGTATGTATGTATGTATGTATGTATGTATGTATGTATGTATGTATGTATGAATAAATAAATAAATAAATAAATAAATAAATAAATAAATATATATATATATATATATATAAAAAACAAATATTTGGTTTCAGAGACAGCTGAATTCCGTTTTCATTTTTGACTATTTACGATCAAAACCAATATTAATTTTGTAAGTAACAATACTTGTATACAAATGTTGTTTGTGTTAATGTTTTGCAGCATCAGAGAAGTTTTGCCTGTGCTACAGCATTTAGCACAAGTGCTAAAACATTGAGGACATGCAAAATCATTCTTCTGTATAAAGGCGGAGAGCAAACTGGGGTTATGGTCCAAAGGTGAATAATGAATCACTAAACCTACATGCACAAGTGTTAATAAGTTGCACAATCTATACTTTTTAAAACAGTAATGTTGCTGCTATAATCAAATCTCTCTCTATATAAATCTATAACATACAAAAAATCTCTATAAAATCTATATTTGGAAAGCCTTGATATGCTAAACTGAGCTCTGTGTGTGAGTTTGCTATGTGTTAGTGCTGCAATGCTAAAGAACTACATGCTGACTGAGCAATGACAGAAACTCAGCAGCCAAGTACTATACTGAGACAAGTCATAATTTTTTCATATAATCTTAAGCATTTTTACAGTATTATGAAGAGTCGAGTGAATTTAATGAATTTTAACAATACATATATGCTGATGAAATCTGTAATCTTGATTTTTCTTTTTTTGTAAAGAAATTAATACTTTTATTCAGCAGTGAAGCCACTGTGTTACAAAAGATTTCGATTTCAAATAAATGCTTTTCTTTTGAACTCATGTGACACTGAAGACTAGTATAATGGCTGCTGAAAATTCAGCTTTGCCATCACAGGAACAAAATGACATTTGAAAATTTTAAATTACAATAATATTTAACTATATTACTGTTATTTTATTATATTAATCATATTATTATGATTTCCAAAAAACTATTAGAGTGTCACTTATTTACAAATGAGATGTCTTATCACTTTTTTTTTTATCATACCTGCGATCATGGTGTCAGCCCGGTCTATGCACTGAAGCACCAGCTGGATGAGGCCGATTTCTGTGCAGGCCTGCAGGTTTCGCAAGCTCTTCTTCAGCACAGCGGTGAACATAATCCACACTTCAGCTTGGCAAGTGGAGTCACATTTATCCAGCAGCTCTACCATGCAGATGATGCTCTCTGTCTCCTGGATGATAAAGTTCATCTCCAGATCAAACTGTCCCCCGACCAGCTGCACAGACAAAATTAAAATTAGTCACAAATGGAGTCAAAGCCAGAAAAACATAATAAAAATAATTTAGAAAATGAGTATCAGTCTGAGGCAAAATGCGAATAAAATCCAGCAGCTTAGGAAAAATACCTTTCGACACCACATAAACAATTCATATTAAATCAAAATTAAAACACAAAAAGGTGAAATGAATGTGAGCAATAGCCAGAATATTTAGTTGAGGTGCTTTCTATGTTGGCAACCTATCAATTTATGCTGGCTTCATTCCTGACATTAAATCTGGATAACCACATCCCAGGGCTGCAATTCATGCCAATCCCATTGTAAAACATCTGTCAGCATCTGGATGTAAAAAGCCTCTCCACAACTGGATTACTGCGAAAGGATTTCCACCTTACTCCAACACTGGTGCTCTTGGCCATAAGACGTTAGACCTAGATTAACCTTGAAATGATGATATCATATGTGAGTGCCACACACTGCACACAGACAAAAGCCAGCGACCCTGCAAAACCTTTTCATTTACAAATGCATATTTTGGTAAATGAATATTAAAGATTAAAGCATACCCAATTTTTTTTTACATTATTGGGGAGTGTTGGATGTGAATAGGTACACTGCCGTTCAAAAGTTTGGGATCAGTAAGATTTTTAATGTTTTTTTTAACGGTGTCTCTTATACTCATCAAGGCTGTATTTATTTGATCAAAAATACAGAAAAAAACAGTAATATTGTGAAATATTATTGTAATTTCTAATATTCGTTTCCTATATTAATATACTCTAAAATATCATTTATTTCTGTGACGCAGCGATGAATTTTCATCAGCCATTATTCCAGTCTTCAGTGTCACATGATCATTCAGAAATCATTCTAATATGCTGATTCATTATCGGTGTTGAAACTATTGTGCTGCTTAATATTTTTTTGGAACCTGTGATACTTTTTTCTTTGATTCTTTGATGAATAAAAAGTTAAAAAGAACAGCATTTATTCAAAATAGAAATCAACAATATAAGTCTTTTCTTTTAATACTTTTATTGCTGAATAAAAGTATTAATAGAAAAAAATTACTGACCCCAAACTTTTGAATAGTAGTGTATATTGTAACACAAAATTTCTATTTTGAATAAACACTGTTCTTTTTAACTTATTATTTATCAAAGAATCTTGAAAAAAGTATCACAGGTCCCAAAAAATATGAAGCAGCACAACTGTTTCCAGCATTAATTATAAATCAACATATCAGAATGATTTCTGAAGGATCATGTGACACTGAAGACTGGACTAATGATGCTGAAAATTCAGGTTAGCTTCACAGGAATAAATAACATTTTAAATTATATTAAAATACAAAACTGCTATTTTAAATTGCAATAATTTTTCATAAAATTACATTTTTTTCTGTATTTTTGATCAAATGGACACAGCCTTGATGAGCATAAGAAACCTCTTTAAAAACATTAAAAATCTTACTGATCCCAAACTTTTGAACGACAGTGTACATGAAAACTAGCTTGTACAAGAAACCAGGGCTCATGTGTTGTTCTTCACTGTTTTGTTGTTAAACAAAGCGAGAAATTAATTTAACACAGCATGACAAGGATCTCTGTATGATCGGGTAAGGGTCTTGCAAACAACACAAATAACTTCCTTGTCTCTACATAAACTGTGCACCTCATAAAATGCAATAATTTTTCAGCACTTAATAGTTGGTGAGACATTTTTACTTTTGAACAGTTCTTTATGGCACATGATAAGAAAAACAATGCAGATGTCAGGAGTAATATTGTTGAGGTAGATGCGGTCATCTCACAGTTATAAGGGTCTGAAAAGATTGCTGTCATTTGCCAGTAGACAGGCCATGACCACAATTTGATCAAGGACTGGAGTATAAATCCATAGGCTATTGGATAGAAACTGTCCCATTAAAATGACTGAAGGTGAATTAAAGGAAAGGGAGATGAAGGGGGTTCACTGTCAGTCTACAGCAACAAAGGCTAACAAGGCAGGAGATCAAATCAATGATCAGTCACACACACACACACACACACACACACACACACACACACACAGAGCCACCTCCCCATTGGGCTTCTTCCCACTGAATGATAGATTACAGACTGTGCGAATGGAGAAATATGAAAATGAATGAAATAAACGGATGCATATGATTGGCAGTCCTGCATTTCACCTCATGTTCGGCATCTAAAATAACCCTCCCTTCACCACCACAGGCTAATACATCACCACCCCCCTTTAAATTTGCATTCTGGGAAGAGGAGCTGATTGCGTTGTGTGGCAGGCAGCACAGAGAACAGCACTCAGATAGATCGTGGCCACCAAGCAGGTGATTAATGGACCTGACATCCTCACAGACTGAACGGCAGTGAATGTGGCTTTGGGGTGAGGATGGTATCAGCTCACACTGAGGACGCATTGAAAAGTGGAAGATGCTGATGTCGACCTTGTGTAAAGCACCTGATTGGCAGAAGATCAGCAGGTAGAGATACACATCAAGGAAGCTAGTCAATGTTCATGAGAATTTCAAAAATAACAATTGTCAGAAGTGTTAAGATGGATAATAGAAACCTACTTAATTTTTTAACTGTCTAGTAGGGGTGGGCGATATGGCAAAAATATCATATCACAGTTTTTATTTTTTTTTTTGAAATATCACGATTTCACGATTTTATCACGATTCTTTGTCATGTTAAGTTTCACTATTTTGTCTGAGCAGTGCAGCCAAAATAATTTCCCTGTTATAAAGACAAAGCCTTTCAAGGTAACAAAATATAAAAAAAGAAGGGTGGATATTTAGGCCAAAGTGGACGAAGATAAAAAAATCTTTGTCATTATTTTATCTTTGTTATTAAAAATAAGAACAAAGATACACATTACAAATACACATAAAATACAAATAAAACAAACAGTGCTTTACCTTCAGGTACAATAGGCATATTTAGCAGGAGCATTCAAGAAATTGAATGAACAAATACAAAAATAAAACACTATATAGATTGATTCCTATTAAAGCAGCTGGATTATTTTTTTCTGTCAAAAGTAGTGAGTTATTTTTTTCTTTTTGCGTTTTTTTGTTTTAACATTAAAGAATAAAAATTCTTTCATCTGTCTGTCGATTCTGTCATAGAGTTTTATATTTATAACATCATTTACTTACTCAAAATTAGTTTTAAACCTGAATGAGTTTCTTTCTTCTGCTGAACATAAATGCTATTCTGAAGAATGTGGGTAACCAAACAGTTGCTGTCCTCAGTGACTTCCATAGTATTTTTTTCCTTCTATCAAATTCAGTGTGGACCAGCAACTGTTTGGTTACCCACATTCTTCAAAATATCGTCTTTTGTGTTCAGCACAAGAAAGAAATGAATATAGGTTTGGGACAATATGTGAGTGAGTAAATAATGACAGAAATTAAATTTTAGGGTGAACTATCCCTTTAATGACAGTCGGCAGCATGTTTAGTTCTGTCTCTTTAAGACCTGCACGCATCTAATATACAGGCACGCATCCGTTTGTCTGAACTGTTTACTTTATATTTTAGACATAACCAGCTGAGTCTATACATAAACCTTGTGTGTTTTGACAGCATTAGCGCAAAAGATAACTTAGTTGAGTAATCAGGCACTGTTAGACAGGATTTTTAGTTCGCGCTTCAGGTGTACGGGCTTAGAAAAAGCGCACGTCAGACCAGCGCGTGAATGAAAAGTTTAACCGGCAAGGCTTTAAAACACACGCAAATAATGTACTTTTGTGATTGCAAATAAGTGCAGTGTCCCGTGAGAGTAACTCTACTGTTGAGTTAACACTGATGTGAATGTATGTCGCGCTGTACAGTATATTGATACGCCAGCGCCAGAACTGTAACTGAAAGAATGTGCGCTGTAGCACGATACTACGATATTTCTCCAAAAGCAGATCGTGGAGACATTTTTATTGTCCACGATCAAAAATCGTCATATCGCACACCCCTACTGTCTAGTAATAGCATAACATTGCTCTAAAAACAGACAGTACACTGAAAAAAAAAAAAAACATCTGTACATTTTTACAGAAAAAAAAAAACTGGTACCTGTGAACTGTAAGTTACTTTTTCATATACAGCCTTTAGTTTCTTCTTATTTTTTTCTCAGTAATGTACACTACCATTCAAAAGTTTTAAATCAGTAAGACTTGTAATTTTTTTTTAAAGAAGTCTCTTATGTTCATCAAGGCTGCATTTATTTGATCAAAAATACAGAAAAAAAACAGTAATCTTGCAAAATGTTATTACAATATAAAATAATGGTTTCTATATTAATATACTTTAAAGTATAATTTATTTCTGTGATGCAAAGCTGAATTTCCATCAGCCATGACTCCAGTCTAAACTATCACATGATTCTTCAGAAATCATTCTAATATGCTGATTTATTATTAGAATTATCAATGTTGGCAACAGTTGTGCTTCCATTTTTTTTTTTTTTTTGGAAATTGCGATACTTTTTTCAGGATTCTTTGATGAATAAATAGTTAAAAAGAACAGCATTTATTCAAATACAAATCTTTTCTAACAATATAAATCTTTGCTATCACTTCTTATCAATTTAACATATCCTTGCTGAATAAAAGGTTTAATTTCTTTCAAAAAAAAAAATGAATAAAAATTTACTGACCCCAAACTTTTGAACGGTAGTGTATATTGTTAGAAAATATTTCTATTATAAATAAATGCTCTTCTTTTTAACTTTTTATTCATCAAATAATCCTGAAAAAAAAGTATCACAGTTTCCAAAAAAATATTAAGCAGCACAACAGTTTCCAGCACTGATAATAAATCAGCATATTAGAATGATTTCTGAAGGATCATGTGATACTTTAGACTAGAGTAATGGCTGATGGAAATTCAGCTTTGCATCACAGAAATAAATTATACTTTAAAGTATATTAAAATAGAAGCCATTGTTTTATATCGTAATAAAATTTTGCAAGATTACTGTTTTTTACTGTATTTTTGATCAAATAAATGCAGCCTTGATAAGCATAAGAGACTTCTTTAAAAACATTGTAAGTCTTACTGATCTAAAACTTTTGAACGGTAGTGTACATTAGGATGTTTTGGGTTACTTTTTCTGTTTAGTTTATAGCATTATTTTAGTGTCATATGTTGCACTGATTGTGTCTTTGTGTGCATGACCCTGTGCACAGTTATACACAAGCATTTGCCCTGTTTCATGGACAAGCCACTTAAAATGAACTTTTTCCGTGTCATTGATTACTATGGTGGTTATCAATAGTAGTTTGCTAGACTGGTATATTAACATATTAATATCTCTAGCAACCACAACTGCTGATTTCATACCATAAAGTTTGGCAATATGATCGTAAGCTTGGATAAATTCTGAGGTTTATACATATCTAAAACCTCATCTCTTGCTGTGGCTTCTTGATTAACATGTTATAATCTTATCGAGTAACACTGACCTTTGAAGTATAATTTAGAAATTTCAAAATAGAGAACTTTAATATTTTATTAGTCAAAGTGGTTGTAGATAACACTTCATCAAAAGGGTCTAATAAATGTCTAATGTCTTGGTTCTAATAAATATTTTCAAACACTCCTCTGACAAAATATACAAAATAGTGCATCCTAGATTTCTATTACAGATACAGATTTCATTTCAGTAATTTTTTGTTTGTTTGTTTGTTTGTATGTTTGTTTGAAGTTCAGAAAACAACTTTTTCTCATTGTTGGGGTGTTTTTATTTCTAAAAATATCCAAATCAACTCATTTCATTGTCCCTACAGAAATGAATAGGCAGCTATGGTAATGTAAATTCATAGCCTACTAAGATGAGAAAGATTTGCCTATTAGTAGCAGCAGTATTAATTCAATTGTCTTTGAATAAAGATTTTTCTCTTTTACTTTATCATTTTCTGTGACTCTGCTCTGGAAGCCTCCTGGGGAACGTGGGCAGCTCATACTTTCAAATCTGTTGTTCTATATCCTCCTATAGCTCTTTATCAGTAGTGATCAGAGATCACAGAGGATTTATTTGAGTTTCTTTACTATATCTGTTTTTCTCACACTCTGTTTCTCATACAAAGACTCTGCAGCACTGGCTGATGATGCAGTCACCAGATCCCTCAGAGGCAAACCGAGCCCTGCGTTTCACCTCTGAGGACCCAGTGAATTAATAATGGGTGAACAGCTCTTGGTCCAGAACTGACAATAACAAGAGCTTTTCTCCATGGTGAGGTGAACTTCACCAGGGACAACCACGCACACTTTACGTACAGCCCCCAGTTGCTGGCTAACATCTTATTTTAGCCCTAAAGAAATTATGTTTATCCAGAGGAAGACATTCGCTCAGAACTCAGAGCAATATTGTTCAGTATCAAGCACTTAAGTCAGGCTCGAACTTAAACACCTCTCAAAAAGCTTTTTATTAAATAATTTTCTGTTTTTAGTGCAGGATTTGTAATGAAAAGACACAACAAATGACTAAGCTACTTGCAATAGCACCACCAAGGACAACATGTATTTTAATTCATCCATAACTCATTATCTGTTGCAGCTCATTAAGTAATCTGAAGAGGAAGTACACAGTCCAGGTCAACTTGAATAAAACCATTACAAATAGCTTAATCAGAACTGAAACTATACTCTCTCTTTCATTAGTCAATGTTTATTTTCTTTGGATGAGTCTGAGTTGATCAGGGCCAGTTAAAGGGGTACTCCACCCTAAAATGAAAATTCTCTCCTCATTTACTCACCCTCATGCCGTCCCAGTTGTATATGACTTATATTCTTCAGATGAACACGAACAAAGATTTTCAGAAAAATAAACCAATTATCCATCATATGATGCAAGTGGAAGGGGAACCCCAAAGATAAAAACCACACACAGTGAATACAATGGTAATCCACATTACCACAGTTGAAGAATCAATGTCTACTGAAGTGAAACAATAAGTGTGTCAGAAAATACCGATACTAATATTTTAAACTTTCCATAAATTGCCTTAAATGTCAACACATTGTAAAGCCTGATGTAAGAGCGTTGTGAAACCTGTGTAAGAAGTGAGTCCTCAGAGCTTCTGCATCACTTCTCGCATGAACTTCAGAACACGCTTACAACGTGATGACGCAGCACTTCACAGAAGACATTGATTCATCACCTGGGGCTGTATGGAATACCATCAAGTTCGCTTTAATTAGTGTAGTTTTTGAAGCAACAATTTGCACTGCATGGACTCACAGAGATGGAACATCAAATACATCAGGGACACCATAAGAGGGAGTACTGTTAATGATGGTACAATTGTCATTTTTTGGGTGGAGCTTCTCTTTAATGTGACCAAAGTGATGTCTCTGAATGTGAGCCAGAGAAGTACAAAACTACAGAGATGACAGACTAGAGAGCGAGTGGGAATGAGCAAATGGAGAACAAATTTATGAGGAAATCTGTTTAGGCTAAAAATGTGAGGGCATAATCTCCAACATACACCAGACAATTGAGGGAGAAGCATTTACATTTTTTAAATTTGCAAGTCTAATGAGTTTAACGTTCAAGTCCCTGCCCTTGGTTTTCCCAAACACGAGTGAAAGCTTTTCCTGAAGTAAATATGTAATTCCTGCTGTTTTCTAATAGTGATTTATGATCAAATAAATAAAAAAAGCCTATCACTGATCAGAACCAAGTGTAGCATCTTTAATCTATTAATGTACAAAGTGTTCAAACTATTCAAAAAAGCACTTTATATGAAAAGACTAATGATCTGACTGGACTGGCTACATTAACATTAGTTCCAACACAGTGCATTTTCATTTCATTTTAAACACACACACACTTAATCATAAATGTAACACTTACCAGTGCTAGCAGATCTAATGGATTAAATTCTGCTAATTCTCTATAACTGAACAAAGATGTTGATTACTGCAATTGACTGACTCTCGTTCACTAAATAGTAGCAGAGCTCTATACAATCAACCTTCCTTTTGCACTCTTTCAGTTCAACTTTCTAACATTAGTTACAGTGACATCAGCCTACAGCACTACTAATGGGTCAGTGAGACTTATTTTGGTTGGTCAACCAAGCATATTAAGAGTCAGCCAACTATGCTAATTCAAAGTACAAAACCTTTTTTTATTTTTTTTTCCCCAAAAGCTTTTTAATAAAATAAAAAATGAATCAGCTATACAGCATTTATTGGCTATTCTTATATTTTTCTTGAACACAAGAAAACATCATGTCTGAAAGTGGAAAAATGTCATGCTTTTGATAATGGTATGCATTAAAAAAATGGACTAAACTACTGAAATGTACATTTTCCCTTGAGCATAAATGCTGGTAAAAAAAAACATTGTCTAAAACAATTGCAATTTAATGCTTGACAGACTTTTTGTTCTCTGGGATTTCAGTCAGTGTCATCCTCGATAACAGGCACTCTCAGGCAGTTTTATTCCTGGTGCATTGCTAGAGAAATGACAGGAAGTTGCACTGTAAGGACACTCATGAAAGGCTCCATGATGTTGACAAATGTAGCCCACCTTTCAAATCACAAATGAATATTGTTTGTTGTTCTAACAGTTTTGCTCCACAGAAGAAATAAAGTCATACAGTATATATTTGGAATGGAATGAGTGTAAAATGTGACAGAATTTTCATTATTGGGTGAACTCTAAATCCAAGCTCATTTGATACCTGATTCAAGTCCAACCCAGGTCACGTTTATGTCCTTGTCCTGCTCTCTGTCCTACCTTTGTTCCCATCCTGTCTCTTATTACTGTCTATCAACAAAAATGGGGGGAAAAAATCATTAAAAAATTCTGCATGACACTTCAGAATGTTCACTAGCAGCAAACCAATCAGCTGTTTGCTCAAGGCTAAACCTCAGCAATAGTGGTGAATTTCTGTTTCATACCTTATTAAGTTATGAGATACCCCCATTGCACTTTGTCTGGAAGTTTTTGAAAACAAAACACATCCTGTGTTAACGGTTCCTTACTCATTCTGCCCCGCCTGCTCTCAGTAAGTGTGGTTTGATGAGCCACACTGTCTGCAAAAACATGATGACGATGGTACATCAAGCTTCAATCATGAATGTCTTTACATGGGTCAGAGGGCATGATTAATTGGAAGTTGGATTTTTTTTTTTTCTGTTTTTTTAACTAAAGGCACTAAATCTTACATTTTTAAATAGCTAGCATCATGCCTTTTAACGTCCTGCTACTTTTGAAAGCTTCTAAAAATCTACTGTTTTTCATTAAACAGATGTGCATTCCTGAATCACAGGAGCAGAGGATTTCTGTAATCATCGTTCATTCCTCAGACGAGTTGATGGGCTGGCTATTATCTAATCATTACTCAGACTGACCCTGCTATCAGCTGAGGCAGAACGCTCAACTCCTCATCCTTTGCACTGATGGGGTAATGTTAAAGTCTGTATTTAATAGTCACTATCAAATAGAGCAATTGGCCTCCGGTCTCTGTGAGGCTGCTAAATGAAGAATCAGAGAGGAAGCGGAAAATAGCCAACAGGAAACTTTCCTCATTAGCAGGGCGTAGACATGTCCGATTCGGGGGAAAGGCTGAGTTTTACATGCCTCCTTATAGCTCTACAAGTTTAATTTTCATTTTAAATAGTTTATTGTGATTTATAATGTTTATGAGTCTGAGTCAATGAAGAATTAGATCAGTAGCGCAGAGAGAGAATATCCAATGGGGTTTGGCATATAGATTTAGTAGGGCACATTTGGATAGAAGAGCCCATATTATATTTGGATATAATGAAAGTCTTTGTGCTGCATGTGGAGCTAAAAATAGCATTTCAAAACTGCAGAGGACAACAGCAAGGAGGTGGTCCAAGTTGTTTTGGAGCTTGTATAAATAGCACATAAGCCTCTCACACACACACACACACACACACACACACACCAGGGACAAGTCCACATAAGGGCCAGAGAGGCACTGGTTCACACAGAATGATGGCTGGTCCACCCAATTAGAGTTGCTGACAAATACTAATAATGTGAAAATATTGTATTTTTCCAGAGACAAAATAATTAAGTTCACATACAGTACAAGCATATCATCATATATTTTTTAATATAGTATAGTTTAATATAGTATAGTTTTAAATATAGTTTACAAATGTATTTTTATTTCAACTTTGATGAAATATAAAGGTTTTGTGGTCCTGTGTGTTAACTGAATCCATTTAGTTATTCAGAGTCACATCATAACTACCAGTGGTGTATTGTAACGAAATAATAATACTTCGTTACGGTACTTAAGTATTTTTTGGGAGTATCTGTACTTTACTTGAGTTTTTTATAGTTCAGCCAACTTTTACTTTTACTCCACTACATTTCCTAACTAAAATGTATACTTTTACTCTGATACATTTCCCCCAAACATATTCGTTACTTACTACAAAATAGTCAGAAGAACACAGACTGCAAGAAAACAGGTTTGACGAATCAGTGGTCTGGCCTTTGCAAGTTAGACTCCTAAAAACACCTTTGCTCATGTGCAAACAAGTCCGCGCACAACCGCGGATAATTCAATTTCCACTCAAGTCGAGTATGGGGTGTGCGATACAGCATCGTCTGCGATAATATGGTAAGTGTTGTTGTAATGATGTGCGATCTAACATTTTCAAGTAGGCTATATCACCAAATCACACACAGAGTGCACGCACGTTAATTTATAAGTCTATTAAAACTCAAAATTGCAGGCATTCTAAATTGATAGATGGCAAAAATGCTTCTGTATGCTTTTTATATTTATATAATTTAATATAGTTAACTTCTATATCTATCTATATCACACAAAGAGTACCATTTTTCTGAAGATATCATGAACACATTTAATAATCATTTTATACAAGTTCAGTAAAGCAATAAGTGACTTACAATTTAGACATAATATTGCTTGTTTTTGCTAAATTTTGCCAACGAAAATAGTTACAAACAAAGATCACAGCACTGTTTTGCATCTCTGAGCAATGGACGGTGTTTACTTATTGAATGAATCAGCTTATCGAACAAATCAGTTGAATAAATGATTCAGTGATTCACTCATTAACACAGTCAAATGCTTTGTCTCTGAATGAATCAGTCGTTTGAATGAATTGGTTGAATCTCAATGACTCACTCAATAACAGTCACTTGCTGTCACCTACTGGCGGTTTTCATTTCACATTTCGACTATTTTTTCATGTTTTAAATTATTTTAAATATCAGTATTCAACGCTTTATGTTAAAAACAAAACAAAAGCTGTATGAATATTTTATATATATATATATATATATATATATATATATATATATATTTATTTATTTATTTATTTGCTTCTTTTCCATTTTGCATTTATTTGTACTTTTACTTTCAATACTTAAGTACGTTTAAGATTTTGAAAATACTTTTCGTACTTAGGTGCATTCACACCAGATGTGAATGAAGCGTTAAGCGCGAGTGATTTACATGTTAAGTCAATGCAAAGACGCGAATAGACATCCTACGGCGCGAATAATGCAGCGCGAATTGAGCGTTTTGGGCATTTGACGCACTCAACGCGTGATTTGCGAGAGTTGAAAAATCTGAACTTTGGCGAAAATTCGCACCGCGTTAACCAATCAGGAGCTTGCTCTAGTAGTAACGTGATTATGACGTAGCGAGCGGAGGCAGAAATCCAAAACAACAATGGAGGACAAAATCATCGTCGCTGTATGTGGATACCCGGAGCTGTACAATACATCTTTGTACTTTTATAGAAACAGGAATAAAAAGGATCTTGCTTGGAAGAAAGTGAGTAAGGAGGTCGGACAATCGTTGTAAAAAACGCTCTTTACTCAATTTAGAGCTATATAAGCCCCTCCCATGATGTGAATTCGCGTCTGTTGTGAAGTGAATTTCACGCGGGAATGAAGCAAATTTCACGCGTGAATAAAGCAAGTAAACTCAAAATGTTCAAGCGTCCAACTATGCGCAAATAGCGCGATTTATTTGCGCAAGTCGCGTCTGGTGTGAACGCACTGTAAGACTTTTACTCAAGTAATATTCTAAACGGTGACTTCAAATTTCTACCAAAGTCATTTTTTGGTAAGATATCTCAGGGCTCGACATTAACGCTTGTCCGCTTGTCCAGGACAAGTGAATGTTTTGGAAAGAGAAATTTACTTGCCCAATCGGACAAGTAACTTGAAAAAGTCAATACCAAAAACAGTAATGACTGCCTTTATTTATGATATAGCCTTTGTTATAGGGGTGTGCGATATATATCGTTTGCGATAATTTCGTAATTGTTGTTTTAACGAGTGTATTGCAAGAATCAAACAAACACACCTACAGAGTGCACGCATACATTCCGTAAAGTCGTCTAGGTTAGACTAGCGCACGCGCGAGTGCATTCTTTCACTGCATGATTCAGTATTACAATGCATGAAGAATGATCAGAAAATTCAAGATATGGGAGCAAAAAATGTATATATTTATATAATTTCATATAGTTTCACACGAAGATCGAGCGCCATTTTTTTTTTTTTTGCTCCAAAAACCATCATGATTACAAATGTGATTTTATGCAACAGTTCAATAAACAAGAAGTTAACATTAAGAGACTTACGTTTTAGACAACATATTGCCTGTTTCTGCTGTTTCACCAACAAAAATAATTCCAAACACAGCCACAGCACTGTTTTGCGTCTCTGAGCAACAGCTTTTTCCCCCAGGCTGTGAGAGCCCTGAACTCAAGTCACCCCGCCCCTCTCTGAATCCCCATACAAACCCCCTACCTCCTGAAACATGGACAATCTGGAACTTATGGAACTTTGTTTGTGCAATCGAAGAGTGCTACAGGTGAGTGGGCCTGTACAAACCACCTATAGTAGCACACTCTCTTCCTCTATGCGCACTAGTCACTTTTCACACACACTGCTGTGTGCACACAAATCCCACAAAAGACTCAGTAATATCAGTAATATATGTATGTTTACATGCTCATGCACTACAAATCATCCTGCACTGTTCCCCAGCCAGCTGCTTGAACTCACATTGTCTCTCTTTGCACATGTACAGTATTTATCTGAAGCATTCGTATAGTTTGTATAGTTTGTATAGTTTGTATTTTTTAGTTTATGTATAGGTAAATTTTTTATATAGATAGTATATTTATAGTCAAAATCTATCAGTAGGATAGTTTGTGTATAGGTTTATATTGTTTTACTTCATTGCTGTATGCCTGTATTTATGTAGCACCGTGGTCCTGTGAGGCACGACATTTCGTTCCACTGTATGCTCCCGCATGTAGCGGAATGACAATAAAGCTCAACTCAACTCAACTCAACTCAACTCAACTCAACATGACGGTGTTTTGTGCCTGAATGAATCAACCGTTTAAATGATTCGGTTCAGTCGCAATGACTCACTTATTAACAGTGACTTGATGCCACCTACTGGTGGTTTTAATTTCACATTTAAAGTATCTTTTCATTTTTTAAATAATTTCAAATATCAGTATTATGAATCAAAACATTATTTATTCATTTGTAGCTGCAGATTAAAGCATTCCATGTCCCTCAGAGCTGCATAAAACAGTGGGTAAATATATCTATTCCACTTCAGATGCAGCTTCTGTGTTTCCTACATTGCAAAGATTAATTTTGTTGATACTGATTTCATTAGTTTGGTAACAGCCCAAATGTCTTACTATACTAATTGTCTGATTAAATTGAACTAATTAAAAAATTTAAAATTTAAGTTTGAAAATTCATATATAAAAAAGAAGTAAATATTACCATTTTATTTTTAAGTTTAATGTAAAATAATTATATTTGTAATTAACACTCCCTTTTTATTTTAAAATATAACAGTGTTATCACACTTTATTATTTTATTTAAAAAGAAAAATCTAACTAAAACTAAATGTGTTTTGTATAACTACAATAAATAATTATATTTATATATATTTACAAAAAAAAATAAAAATTCTCTCCGGGTAAGTAACTTTTATACTCGGACAAGTAAATGACAAATTTACTTGTCCAAAGGACAACCACATGAGAATGCTTAATATCAAGCCCTGTATCTGTACTTTTACTTGATTACGGCTATCAGATACTTCAGTCAGGTAAACAACACTGATAGCTACACATCAGATTCTTCAGTGGGCTACATGGATAACTGGACCAAGCTGCATTGTTTTCTCTCAGTTTTATAGAGTGATTATCTCTCTCACAGTAACAATGCCAAATAAGATATGAGAAACCAGAATGTGAAAACGTTCACAGTGGGAAATCTGTTGGTTCATCAGTTCTTCTTCAAATTCATGAAATATTTGCCTGGCAAGAAAAAAAAAAATCTCTGCAGAATAAAAAGATTCATTGTATGAGGTCTTTAGCGTCCAAACACACAATGGTAACCACATAGGGACAGAGCTGCTGTTTACACCACATGGCATAACTTACACATGCAACAAACACTACACCAGTGTAAATAAAACAATAAACAGTGAAATTGTGAACAGAGGTCAAGCATGGTTCATCCATGCTTTCAACACCATTCATACCACCGATACCTATTAAGATTAATGTAAAAATTAATTGTACAGATAAGTGGGGGAAATAATTCATTGATTATTTTCTGATTAGTCAATTAATTCTTTGGTTAACTTATACCTTAAACAATAAATAAAAAAAACGTAATTTCAGACATTACTCTTTCAACATTTTATAAATATTTTGTCCATCTCCCATTTCAGGTTCATGTCATTTACCATTCAAATGCATATCCTACAAACAGAATACAGTGAAATCTAGCTTACGCAGCAGTCATAATTTTTTCCTGTAACAACTTAATCATATCTATTCACAAAATATGCTAGAATCTAATGTAAAATAAATAGCATACTACTAAACAGTCATTTAAATCACTGTAACAAACACTTCAGAACATAAAGTGGTTAAATTCACTCATGTTCAGCAAGTTATATCATAGCAAGGGTGTGCAACATCACAATTTTTGATCGTGGACGATTAAAATGTCTCCACGATGTGCTTTTGAAGAAATATCGTAGTATCGTGCTGCAGCGCCCATTCTATTAGTTGCCTCCATCTCAATATGTTGTTCAACACGACATACATTCACATCAAATGTTAACTCTGTGGTAGAGATACACTCACCGGACATAGCACTTATTCGCAATCACAAAAGTACATAATTTGCATGTGCTTTAAAGCCTTGCCGGACGGTTCAACATTTCATTCGTGTGATGTTTTGACGTGCTTTTTCTGAGCGCGTACAATAGCGCCTGATTAATGCCTCAAATAATCTTTAACATCTGATAACAAGGTTTCTATTAAACACAGTTGGTTATGTCTAAAGTGAAAGTAAACAGTTGAGAGAAAAACAGATGTGCGCCTGTATATTACATGCGTGCAGGTCTTAAAGTGACAGCAGACTAATAGTACCAAACATGCTGCCGCTTGTCATTAAAGGGAAAGTTCACCCAAAAATTTAGATTGTCATTATTTACTTACTCTCATGTTGTCCCAAAATTTATTTCTTGATCTGAACACAAAAGAAGGTATTTTGAAGAATGTGGGTAATCAAAAAGTTGCTGGTCCGCATTGACTTTGATAGTTGGAAAAAAAAAGACTATGGAACTCACTGGGGACCAGCAACTGTTTGGTTACCCACATTCTTCAAAATAGCTTTTATGTTCAACAGAAGAAAGAAACTAATTCAGGTTTAAAACAACTTGAGAGTGAGTAAATGATGACAGAATTTTTATTTTTTGGTGAACTATCCCTTTAATGTTAATAAAACAACAATACGCAAAGAGAAAAATTTAGTTTAGTTTAGCTGTACTGCTCAGACAACTTGCAAAATAGTAAAACCAACATGACAAAGAATCGTGATGTGATATTTTTGCCATATTGCCCACCCCTATGTCATAGTTAAATTAGAAAATTCTGCATATGAAACAACTGAACTTTTTTGAAAGCTTGTCACTGCTCTTCAATACACAGAACACATCAGGCACTGCAGGGCATCTGACAACTGCATCCAGTGAACTGCTGTGTACGGTCAGAAAAGATAACAGCGAAAATCAAATTAGTCAAGCAGTTCCTTCAACACCATCTGCCCTCTATATATAGAATACAGACTGCACACAACTACTTATTTTCAGCCAAATCAGAAAGTGATCTGATACTCCAAAGTGGCTGGCATCACTAGAACACATTTAGGTTTCTATAATTTCATTCAAAGACTCGTAATGCTGACTATTATGTGTGGTCACCCTCAATCAGAAAGACCACCATCCAGCATACTGTAAACCAGAACTTGCTATGGTGGAGGATTTCTGACATTTTTCGAGCATACAAAAAGCTCTATTGTTTTGTAGGGATGGTTTGCTCTGTTTCTACTTCCTGAAATCGAGAGAGTATGCGGAGTGTTGTTGCAACGGTTTCCTTCATCCCAAGAGTCATGTAAGCAGGTTCCACAGCCGGCTGCTGCTTTAATCACCAATGCACCACAGTCACACCCTGAAAAGATGGTTAGAGCATTGCTTCTACAGGCACTGATGTGATTTTAACTGCACAAAGCACGGCCGCCCAATTAATCACATAATAATGGAAACTGTGATATAGTCATGTGAGTTTTAAAAGTCTGCAGTTTCATTAAAAAATACAGTCTGTGTGCACTGCATGCTTCAATGTGTAAGGTCTCTCCTTTGTTCTGACCTACTGCATGCACGCATGGGGCTCATGATACAGTGTTTTCAGCAGCCTCAGAGCAAATCACAGTATGTGCATGCTCCACACTTTGAATTTTTAAAGCTTTGAGTTTGGTCAAAGTCCCTTCGCTTCATGCCCGCGATGTGGCTCGCTTTTAAAATGCGCTGGGACCACAAAGGTTTTGTGGAGTTCACAGCATTTTCCAACAGTGGTAAAGAGGAGCTTATTAAAAACAACACAGAGAAGCTCAAACAACCACATGCAAATGACACCTGTGACTAAATAAACTAAATAATAACTCCGGAGTCTCAACAGCTTTTCATCGTCTTTATTTTATTCAAATTTCTTTTAGTGCTGGAGTGATACGCAATGACTGGTGAGTAAATTTCCCTCTTCACTTCCTGTATCGATCCATCCCTATGGAGTTCGTAGTGCCCTTTGAACTGAATGAAACTTATATACTCCCATCTTATGATGGTGGCCCGTAGTGCTGTCAAAATACTGAGAAAACAATTAAATATAGTTCACGCTTTCATACTCATAATGCACTTTTACTTAGTGTACAACTGATGTATCCCCAAACGTACCAGTAAAGCAAAAAAAAATCCCGACCCCATCATTTCAGTTTACATTAGGGCTGAAACGATTAGACGTCATTATCGACAATGTCGACAATAAAAAATTGTTGAGAAATATTTTTGTTGTCGAGTAGTCGTTTGATCTCATATGACCTAAGAGCCTGCAATAATGCGGTTTGACCAGTGTGGCGCTGTAGCGCAACACTGTAATTCAGCCATCCTGGATGCAATTCAAGTAAAGAAGACACACACTGAGCTTCACAGCAAACGCAGCCGAACCTGAAGCTGCTGAGTGACGTTTGGATGAATACGTAAATATATGCTGAGCGCTTTCCTCTCAATAACAAAATAAACACAACAAAAACTGACAGTGGTGTGAAAGCAGCAGTTAAGAACGCATATGATTACAGCGATGTGGATGTTTGCATGAGCTCTGCAGTTCAGTACTCTAGAAAAGTCCAGTCACGTCACGTTTATTTATATAGCATTTTATGCAGTAGATAGCCCTAAATCAAGCAGCTTTACCGTATTAAACATGAAAAATCAGAGTCAGTGTCACTTTCAGTTAGAATTACAACTTGATTTTATGTTATAAAGCAGCTCTCCAGTGTGGAGCTAGCTAATGATAAAATCTTTTTATTAGTGGGAAAAAAAAAATATTTCGTTAAAGGGGTCATATGATGCTTTTTTAAAGATCATTATTTAGTGTATTTGGTGTAGCAGAATATGTTGACGTTTTATTGTTCAAAAAACACATTATTTTTCATATACTGTACATTATTGTAGGTCCTCTATGCCCTGCCTCTCTCAAACACTTCATTTTCTACAAAGTCCCTCCTTCCGACAAGTGCAGTCTGCTCTGATTGGCCAACTGGCACAGTGCATTGCCAAACACCACAAGCCACGTCGGAAATGTAACGCCCCTTTCCATAATCGCGAGCTTCAGCTTTCAAAATTTTAGTAAAGAAACACAGTAAATAACGTCCTTAGTTTTACCATAAGTTCAAGCCCGAGAGGGGTTGTGACAGACAAAGACTCGTAGCAGAGTCGTGTGACAGACACAGTGATGAAGCTCATATGTGTTTGCACAAGCCGCGACGATTGTGTGACCGTTTCTCCCTCTCTCACACACGCGGGCACACACACACACACAAACGACACTGCACTGTGACTCTCTCTCTCTCTCTCACACACACACGATGCGCAAAATTCCGCATTTAAAAACAGTCAATACCAAATACTTAAACTAATAACAAAACATACAGTGGCTGATTCAGAAGCGCCAGATTGTCATAGCAAAGTCAGAATTACCTCCTCTCCTAGGTTCATGAAACGGTCGTCTATAAAATGCGTTGCTGTTCTGTTGTAAGTAATCTTAATGATTCCTAATTGCATCTACTTTCGGAAAGCCAAATAAAGCGATTTTGCTTTCACCTAGAAACACACAGCATCTCCCTGACATAGCTGCATCAACACTACTGCAGTTACTGAAACCATGCCTTCTTTCTTTGCGTGAACATTTCGGCTGCATTATGCAAATATTTCCACATCGTGACGTAGACATGTGGGGGCGTGTTTGAACGAGCCGTTTTAGGGGGGCGTGGCAGAGTCTTAACTTTGATAAAGAATATCTCTTTGGTTTTGAGACTTTAGGGGACTATCAGGGATCTTTTCTATGCACAATCAGCTTACAACACTCCAAAGAGAAAGGAAAACTTGAAACCACATCATATGACCCCTTTAAAGTTATAGTTTGCTTTACAGAGACCAAAGCTTGATCTAGCTCAGGACTGTTTTAATTATTATAACCCTATAAGATATTTTAAGAGAGATTATGTTGTGAACAAAACAGTTTATCCAAAAATAAAATGTCTTATCTCTTAACTTTATTATGTTTCTTATCCATATGACTTACAAAAGGAGCTGTTAGGCAGAATGATGTGTCATTCAGTTACTTTTTCATACAGCTAAATGGTGAATAAGAGAGTTTCTCTGTCTGTCATCTCATTTTGTGAGCCAAATATATTTATTTGTATACATCAATTATATAATAATTGTAATTACATAATATGATTTTCAAAAGCTTAAGTGATTACCTTTATTTGTTAGAATATGTATAACTCAATATTTTAACTAATTGCAAAAGCTGAATAATCAAAGTCTACTGATTAATCAGTGAAATAATTCACGATTAGCCAATTAATCATTCTAATAATCATAAGATTAATTATTTATCAAAATAAACGTTTGTTGCAGCCCAAGTTTACATGAGGTTGGACTTAAGGCAAAACATGCGACATTGCGATTTTGTGATTACAAAATGTAAAGTAAGTGCTCAGTTTGTATTTGATAACCTCTGCTTCTAACCACAACATCATCAAATGAAAGACTGACCAAACCTTCACATTAGAGTTCGTGAGAAGTGCAGACGACACAGACAGGTGAACACACAAGCTCAGCCAATGAAATGCATCTGAGGGCAGTGTAGTGGACCTTGGTCATAATAGCAAACCAGACATAATTTAGAAATGAATAAGCTTACAAGGCCTCAGCAGCTCACTGGATGCTTGTTGAGTTTAGTGTGAATGAGCAGTGACCTGCATCAACACTGTAGCCTATATTCATACATTTTTTCATATAGTCCATCATAACTGATTTACCAGTAAGGCCCCCTTTTTCAGGACTTTTGCAAGATCAGTGGTTCAGTTAACACAGTTTATGGTTCTTCAGGAAATGACTGTAATGTTTCAAATGATAATATTCAAGTCATTCTGAGAAACAAGTCATCACATTGCATCAGAAACACTGAGTACTAAAATTAATTTAACAAGTGTATTAATGCGCACAGTTAAGACTTGACTGTCCAGTTGGTATGAGTCTGTGTGTGCATGTTTGTGTAAGGAAACAGGACACTTCCTGCTGCAAATGCTAATCTGATGTTTACTAACGAGACACAGCGTCTCTTGCGAGGGTTGGTTTGTTCATGAAACACACGACTGAACGGATGTGATGCCTCGAGCAAAGGCAAGCAGTACTGGCACTGTACACACCGCCAGCATCCCCACAGAAACATCACATGGTGACTTGGCTTCCACTAACAAAAGTCTTTCTCCCTCCACTAGTGTACTATGCATCTGAGATACTTTCATTAAAGAACACCAGCATTCATGAGGCTAAACAAATGCAAATTATTGAAATGCAAATAAAGCAAAATAAAGCAATATGCAAAGCAAAAAAAAAGTAATGTAATGAACATGCACAGTATTCACATGACATGACTGAACACTATGAAATGTTATAGTGGGTACTTCAAATTGTTGTGAATAATTATCCAAATTGTTTTTTAGAAAGCACATTAGCTTCTTTTCCATCTACCAGTTATAATTTACAGAACTGCAGTTTTGGGATGAATAAAAATGCTGATTCACCCTCTGAAAAAACCCTTTTTTAAGCAGTTAACTCAGTACAAAAAGCAGTGCTGCTCAGCTTAGTTTCTGACACCCGCTGGTCACAGAAAACAAAGTCAAACAGGATTTAAATGTTTTCAAACAACCGTTCAGATTTTTATATTTGCTATGGTGTTTATCAGACAACACCAAATACTTAAAGAAACTACTTATATTTTCACATTGCAATCTGAACTAAAGCATGCCAGCCCAGAAAAGATATCTAGATTTTGTTGAAAATGTTTGCATTCTATATTATTTGTTCTTTATAGTTGTATGTTTTTTAATCTGTTTAAAACCTTTAGTTTTATCTAATTATTATTTTTATGTATTTGTGTATTAGTTTAATTGTATTTAAATGTTTAAGGTCCTTTTTGTTATTTGGAAAAAATAAAAATAAAGTTGTTAAGACAAACACTAAAGTTTACCTATTTTCATAATGCAATTCAATAACATGATAAAAGTTTTAGCAATTATCAGGATAATAAAAAAATTGATAATGTCATATTCCTAAAAAGACTAGTCATTCATTAGGCAATCCAGTTGGCAATTTCCAGTGACAGAGACCGTTGGCGACGTAACAAGGTTGAGCAAAGTTCAACTTGAAGCAAATGAGCAGCAACACAGTCACTCCCACTGTCTTAATTGTCAGTGACCCGCCCTTGATTCAGTTGGATACTGCAGTCAAAGAACCTCTGCTAACAACAAACAGAAATGAGATTTCATTGCTATCAATGTGACCTGGGCTTAAGAGTCTTACGATTGTCCTGCACATTAGACTAGAGTACTATAAATACAGGGAATTGTTAAAGACAGTCTATACAACATCATGTGTGCCACACTTCAGTAACTGCATGACAAATACTTTAGCTATTTTAACAAATTATAAACAAAGGGCCAGATTTACTAACAGCCTGCACCAAAGCAAACCCTCTTTTGTCATTAAAAACTACTGTCAGGACTTACTAAAGTTATGCAGTGAAAAATTAGAGATGAAAAGGCGAGGACACTTTGCCTGACCTTACTGCACATGCATTTGTAGGATTTTCCCTTTTAGATGCAAAATTAATGGTAGGAGAGTATTTTAATTAATCATGTAAAGTGACTGATTTACTAAGGTTTGCAGTAGTCAATTTACAGCCATTATTTAACACACAAAAAAGCATGTCTTAACCCATTTTGCATCTTTGTTGTTAGCAGAATACCTGATAATCATCGGCTCTGCTTGTTTGTGACTCCATGCTAATTTGTGTTTCTCTTGGTGGATTGCTGTGTTCTTTAATTTGTGCATTGTTAGTAGTTCACCTGCAGAATTTTCCACTCCCCTCGGTGCATTTCTGGAATTGCAGTCTCATGCTAATTTGCTCTGTTTAGTAAATCTGGCTTTAAGCTTTTTCCCTATAGAAAACCATTATGAAGAAAATGCTTATTGTGGCTTTAGACAGCAATATTGGAAGAGCAAATTTAATACACACCTTATTAATAAAACATAATTTGTACTGGCAAACATGTAAACGCAGAACACAGTGCACAAAGCTTCACATTAAGTGTTTTCCCACAGAAAAGTTTTAAAAAGAAAACACTTAATGTGTTTTAGTGTGTTGCAGAAAGGCGCTTTTAGGGAACTGTAATCCCATGCTAATTTACCCTATTTAGTAAATCTGGCCCAAAGTCCATTACACTTTTCAGAAAAGTATGTTGAGAGAAGTGAACGTGTGCTTCTGTAAAACATTCTTCCTCTTTTATCAAATTATTATTATTTATCATTTTTTGGTTGATTATTATCCTTACATTGGTATTTATTTTAAGTATTCTGTTGCTTTCAGCAGAAGCTTGTTTTTTTTTTAATTAATTTTAATCAAATAAATAAAAATTATACTGATTAATAAAAAAGTTGTGAGTTGAAGTGCTATGCATCTCACTTTTACTCTCTAAGTCTCTAATTCACTTTTTCATGTTATGTTTTACTAAATATCTGAGCCACAATCAACCATTGTAGAAAATTTTGATGCATTTCCCATAATCTGAATTTAAATTAAGATTATCTGACCTGTTGTGTCTTTCTTCTGCATTCCTTCAGGATTTTAAATAGATGGTAAGAGTCGATCCTTGTGCTGAGATAAAAACGCAACAGGTGAAAATAAGTTTCTCCATTAGATTAAGCCCACAATGCCTGTTTTAATGTAGACAGTATAGACATTTAACAGAACGGGCACAACAAGTTGGTTGCTGTAGTAAAAAACAGACCATGAGACGGGGAATGAGTAAACAAAACTTCTTCATCAGCTATGTGCTTTTATGGATGGTACTATATGATGACACAATAAATCTCTGTTTGTTTGTAATATAGCTGATCATAAAGCTTCATTGAGAAGATTTAAAAAGAAAAACCACTAATAACAACCAACACACAAGAAGAAGCATATGTTGTTTGACATTTTCAGTATCTTCCTACACACACCCGTCAAAGCACAGCAGCGTTTTTGTGCTCAGAGAAGAGAGTTGGCCATAAGTAACTCTACTTTTAAGGCACATAGGGTCCTTAACCAGGCCTAAACTAGTAATGAACAGGTGAATTAATAATAACATGACCTCAGTAACACTAGTCAAGAAAGATAAAACAAAACAAACAAACAAAAAAACTCATTTCCAATGTGTATCATTTTGGTTTGCAGGAATAAAGGGGTTTGACAGTCCTCTCTGCATTGCTATATATACTCAGCTAGTGAACATTAATTATGCATAATGGCAATAAAATAAAAAGGAATTCTTAGTGAATACCGTCCAGAACTGAATATTTGCATGGCTCTGTGCTAAATTTAAAATACCTTTTAACCACCAGAGAGAGGACAGAAGAACAAGACAGAAGTGTGAACAAGACAAGGGCAGTTTTTGTTCAGTTTTTGCTGTAGTATTAAAATTTAATTAAAAAAAAACTGTTATATCATGAAATTTCACAGGTATTCATATAATATAAACTACTATGTTTTGTTGTCTTGGGGAAAATGTGCCTGACAAAAGGATGCTGTGAGTTTTCTTTTAATATACAACATACAGACACTTTGGCAGATGCAGATGCTTTTTACAGCACCCCACATTCAAAGCCACTTCCCTCCTCTCCATCCAGCCTTTGTCTGCTGTATTTCCTGTAGCAGTACGTATCTCACTCTCATGCATGACCTTAGTAATCACTGCTTAAGAAGTTCAAGAAGAGTAGGCCTGTATCACAATTACTATAACTCATTGAGCTACTTTTGGAGCTGGCAGTTTTTTTCCACTGAGCCTATCGTCTCATTTCCACTGCAGTCATGAAGTAAGATATTAAGGCCAACACCTTTAAGTGTGCTACACATTATGAGACTGTGTGCCACAGTTACAGTCATGAACTCCTCTAAAATATATGAGGAATGAGCCAAATGAGTTAAAGAGAAGCTTATTAAAGTGCTCTGCAACCTTTTTAAAGTATAATCACATTAAACAGAGAGTTTCTAGCATAACCTAACAGAAAATAAACAATGGCTTTTGTATCCATTATATATTCATTTCCACAGGACAGAAAGGAAATGACTGCCTGATAAATACACCATTTTCGTGTTGGTTTGTTCATGATTTAAGACCAAGCCAGCTCCCATGTATGTTTTTAAGACATTCATACTAATGTCATCCAAAAAAAAATAAAAAAAATACAGTCCAATAAAATATTCTTTGGAGAGACATTAGTCAATGCATAACCCAAACCTATAAGCTCAGCAGCAATCGCATACCTTAAAGAGGCTTATTCAAAGCTTTCTTTTGTGTCCTAGTATATAGAAGGCTATTAGCTCTCATGCATAAATGTCAATCAGAAAGGAAATGGGAAGATTTTATCCCCATAATATGATGTCTTTATCTGACTATTTTATGTGGTATTTTTTGCAAAAAGTTTTACATTGTCATATAGCCTATACTGTTTATTTTTGAAAATGCTAAGTCGGAAACTACGCAGTTAAACCCTATATGTCACACACACACACACACACACACACACACACACACACACATATACCTTGAGTTGGGGGCATCAGACCACCAGACTTTGATGTTCTTGGTGCACAAAGAACACGAAAGTGAATGAGAGCATTTCTCATGTAATTTTTTGTGTCACTCTGTTACAGGAAACAGACAAAACAGAAACAAAAATGACAGATATCCTGTAGAGAATGAAATAAAATGTTATCAGTCTGATGTAACTTTTGTTTTTTTTTAATGATTATTATTATTATTATTATTTTTATTTTTTTTTACAAGAGATCATTTCTGACTAATCGACATTCGCCAACGCCACTTCTTATTGGGCCACAATCTTTGTAATGAAATACAAAAGACATTTCCCTAAACATTCTGTCCCGTTTTCTCACAAGAGGCCCCAGCAGGAGCGGATATGGTGGCACACTCAGGTGAACAAAGCATTCATTCTATGTAAGCAGATAGACATGCTTTCATGACTGTCCCTCAACACTCAATTTCACCCTTCCAATACACTTCTCAGGTGCACATTCCAGCCAAACTAACTCTACCGGGACTTCCCACAATTACCTGACTCTTCCATCTCTAGGGTTACCACTGCTGTAATCATTAAAACAAACCATTAAAAAAAATTGCCATTAAGTCTAGCATGCCAGTGACAAAAGTATCTGATATACTGTCAGGCCTGGCCTGTGTCCTGACTGATATTTAGACTATATTTTATGTGCACAGGAAGCTTCTCACTATATCCTTCCTTACTGTGACAAACAGAGAAGGGGAACAACTCTGTTTACAGAAAACACAATACAAAGAGACATTAGTTACAAAATGCTTCTACAAATTTGTGCCATTTAATTTCTTTTAATAAGTATTACTTTCTCCAAAAAAATAAAACAGAATTGAACAAGGAGAAACTAATTAAACACTTATTTCCATTCTTCTTTAAAAGTTTGAATTTCATTATACAGTCAGTATGTCACCGTCAGTATGCATAACTGATGCTATTATTTGCAATTACATGCACACATCTAATCTGCACACACTGTAAAAAAACAAAAAAACAAAACATATTTTCATGTTAGATCAATTCCACCAAATGCTCATTCAAAAAGGGAGCTAAACTATGCACTATTACAACCATCTAAAACATATTACAATACATAAAATATGATGTAAACATTGTCATAATACATTTATACATTTATTGTGAACTGTTCTGTTGCGAACATGCAACACCCTTTTAAAGCTTAACGATCGCATTGGTTGTATTGCAATTACTGATTTTCAGCCTCCAATTTTAAGGCCTCTTAAAGTGATAATTAAGATTATTATTACACCATTTAAGATATTTAAGACTTTATGACCTTAATTCTGATCAAACTGAATTTAAGATTTTTAGGAGCCCGCAAGTAACCGGGGGTAAGACAATAATTCATAGAAATGCATCATGGTTAAAATAGAATGCAGTTGTGGTTAAAATGTATGTATTTTTTTTTTTTGTTTTTTTTTATTAAGAAAATGATTTAATTAAAATGTTTTCCTCAAAAACCTTCTCTTTTCGACTGAAGAAAGAAAGACATGAACATCTTGGATGACATGGGGGTGAGCAAATTATCAGGAAATTTTTATTCTGGAAGTGAACTAATCCTTTAAACATGCTTTCTCTGCTTTGATCTGGACTGCGATTTGCTAATTGTTGAGCGCTGATTGCAAAGAGCAGATTCATGTTTCAGGCAACACTGTGATTTCATATAAATCAATCACTTGTTATTTTAAAATTTTAAAATTGTATAAATAGAGTTGGGCCATGAGTCGTCAGCTAAAGAGCTCTATTGTACATTAATATAGCAGAATATTATGTTTATTTTTTTCTCTTTTCTTTTAACATAACCTAAGTAACATAACCTTGCCACAGGCTGCATTTCTTCTGTTAGGTTATTATAATTGCACAGTTATGAATACAGAATAAAGAAATAGGTTTGCAATTGGCAAATGCTAATCAAGCAAGCAGAATGAACTCACTGCTATTGTTTTTTACTGTGCTTTAAAGCATCACTGAGTTGACTGCTAGCAGGTTGAGGAACTCTGTATTAGTGAGATAAATTCTGCTGAGAAAAGAAAGGTTAGTGCTTACTATCCGCAAAGGTTTTTCATTGTGCATTAAAGTAAGAACAGCTCACTTTTGTCTAGTGCAATAAGACAGACACACACACTCTGTCACATATACAAACATCCTTTAGTCAAGCAGAAAACAGAAAACACAAGCAGCTGATGGACACTCAATCCTCAGGGCTGTGTGTGTTTGTCAGTACACAATGTGGTTGAAGCTCTAAGATTGCAGTATCTGATCCACCACTGGCCATATAAATGGAACAGACTGGAAAGGCAAGCAGAAAGCAGACACCTCCATCCACCTCCACAGCAACAGAAAACCCACCAGCCTATTCAGTCTCTGTTGAGAGCACTCCTGACATGCTTTTATACAGCTTTAGTTCACTCTTTACAACTTATTTCCCTAACAGTGGTGAGGTGAGTGTAGGCAGCCTCCTTAAAAAACACTAAAACCTTTTGTATCATTGAAATAGTTTGTGACACACTATAAAACCAAAGGTCAAAGATGGAGTTTGGTTTGTGTGGGTGCATTTAGTAAACTTGATCAGTGATGACATGAAAACCTGTGTACTAGAAGATGCTATATCTGCAATGTTTATGCATTATCTATGATTGTTACACACATAACTGCATATACTCTGCACCAAGACTCATAAATCCGGGCATTACCCAAGTGTCCATTCTGCATCATTCTGTGGGACATTGTGGGAATTATGATTCAGATGATTCCTACCACATTTTCTTTAGCAGAAAGCTTTTAACACACAGCAGAAACATTTGTGCAAAAAACTCTGAGTGGTTGTGCTCTTTTATCAGTGACAGATCATGGTGAACTAGTTGGTCAATCTGACTAGTTTAACTATTTTTTTTAGGGCTGGGCGATATGGCCAAAAAAATCTTATCTTGGTATTTTTTGGCTGAATTGTGATATACAGTAAAATTATCAGTCAGGCAACCCATCAAAAAATGTTTTATACATCTGATAGTTGAAAGCACAGACAGAAAAAAGATTTTGTAGAAGTGTACTGAGTAGGGGGATATACATGTATTTATGCAATGTAAGGAGACATATCTAATGTTTCTAATTAAAGCTGCAGAACCTCATTTCATTACTGATACCCCACCAAAGGAAGACCCTTTCCATCTATAAAACCCATGTATGAGGAAGAAACAGAAAAAAACAATCAAAGTAGTGAGATTCCCTCCATATGGAGCCTAGCAGTGAAAACAACATAACAACCTCAATTTAAAAGAACCACAGCTTTGAAAGACAACCTGACTGATCTGAGGCCAGCTCCATTAATCCAAGTCCCATTAGAGGAGCCTCACCATTACAGAAACCTTAAAAGCGCTACTCCTACCAGCACCCGACATTCGGATGAAGTTACAAGCTTCTGCATCTATATCTGCTGAGGTAACCAAATCCAAGGAGGAGTGATAAAATATTCATTAGAAAACAGAGAGGGGAGTGTTGTTCTTGGATAAAGCAAACAAATGAGACAGAGAGAGCACAACAGACAAATGAATCCATCCAATCCAATATGAGAAGGCTGACTCTGTGTTGTCAAGATAACAAAATTTCAGCAGTCTGTACCAAAATCAGTAAAATTTCACTGTACTCCGAACCAATTTCGAAATCATAGTAAAAACTATTGGAGCTACTTATCTTTTTCATTTAACTATTAGTAAATAAAATGAGTTAATTATTAATGATAATAATAAGTGAATAAAATATTAAACATTTGCATTTAGCCTTCAAATAATTTTAAAGTAATTCAAGCATCGTGATACCACTGGTTTATACACTTTCAGATGGAGTCCAATTCACTGACCAGTACCACAGAAACAAAAGCTAGGAATATTATGACAGTACAGTAGGAAACAAGCCTGAATTGGGAATCACTTACTACAAGACAAGACCTGTACGGACAGGTGAGAGCAGGCTGTCACCTACTCTCATGGTTCCCATGGTAACAAAGACAGGTCACATGCTTGTTTGTTGAGCCCTCACCTCAGGCTAACCCAGGTGCTGAGCTACCAATCCACCCCCAGTCCCCAGAGACTGACGGAGGCACAAGAGATGATGTGGTTTCAATGTGCATCTAGAGTCTGTTTGAGCAAGAATAAGTGGATTTTAATGAGGCGAGGACACAGTTATGCTTTAATAAACCTCGTGCAGATTTACAAATGACATATTGTCAAAACAAGAGCGCTGCTCTTTGCTTTGTACTTTTTTTCTGTTGAAGGGGAGATTAATCAGGCAGTGATCTCTGATCTGGATCTAAAGGCCCATTCACACCAAGGATGACAACTATAAAGATAACGATAAAGATATAGTTCTAAAAATCGTTCTCAGTATTAAAGAATAGCAGAGTCCATACCACAGCTATAACGATAAAGGCACAGAGAAACTATATCATTGGAATCACTTTCAGAATGATTTTTTCCAGCTGATGAACGATAAAAACATTGACACCCTATCAGGATCAATCGTGCTATAACGAGCTTGAGAATTTAAAGCGGCAGATGAGCATGAGCTTAAAATAAACAGCTGATATCGTTCGCTAGTGTGGACGCTAATATAGTTATCTTTATAGTTATCTTTACAGTCATCGTTCTTGGTGTGAACAGGGCTTAAGACTCAACCAACTGTAAAGGAATAGCACAGAAAGCAAATTAGACAGATAGAGAATAATATACAGTGCATTAAAGGGATACTCCACCCCAAAATGAAAATTTTGTCATTAATCACTTACCCCCATGTCGTTCCAAACCCGTAAAAGCTTCATTCATCTTTGGAGAGCATCTGATTGAGACAAAGTGCGTATGCTATTCTCTGTCATCAGTAATGCATGGATACGTATTGTACGTTTATTTACGCTTTGATTTGAACGGAAACCGCGTATCCATGCGTTACTGATGACAGAGAATAGCGTACGCACTTTGCGTCCATCGGATGCTCTCCAAAATGGCGCTACGCTGACAGAGAGGAGACGACTTGTTGAATAAATGTCGTTATTTTTATTTTCTTTGTGTACAAAAAGCATTCTCGTCGCTTCATAAAATTCAGGTTGAACCACTGATGGCAGATGGACCATTTTGACAATGTTTTTTATACTTTTCTGTGCCTTGACACTGTAATTTACTTGGCAGTCAATGGAACAGTCACAAGCCTCCCGGTTTTCATCCAAAATATCGTAAATTGTGCTCCGAAGACAAACGAAGCTTTTACGGGTTTGGAACGACATGGAGGTAAGTGATTAATGACAAATTTTTCATTTTCGGGTGGAGTATCCCTTTAATCCCCGCCCACTTTTGGTTCAGGAAATATTTTTCCCATTGCAATTCTTAAGAAGTCTTTGTTAAAGCATTATAAGCTTAAAGTCTAGTCAACCATCTACAAGAAGAATCACAACATTACAAACTTTTGAAGCAAAAAATTACAGGAAAATTGGACAAAAACAAAGGTACAACTGTGTACTTAACGGCTTTAGTGAGACAAAGAACTACAATCCCATGAAGCATTGCAAATGACATTAATAAAATTCAAAAATGTATAGATACAAATTTAACAAATTTAAATTTGTTGGTTGTATCTATAGAAGCAAATGCATTGCAAAATATACTACCACCTCGATTGCATCATTTGCTGTGCTTTATAGGAATGGGTGAAGCTAAATATCTCTTTTGGTGTGCTTTCTGATTGGTGGACTTTTCTGTACAGAATCATGGCTAATGTAGTTTTTCAAATGGGGGAAGTCGTGGCCTAACTCGGACTCGTAACCTAAAGGTTGCGGGTTCGAGTCTCGGGCCGGCAGGAATTGTAGGTGGGGGGAGTGAGTGTACAGTGCTCTCTCCACCCTCAATACCACGACTGAGGTGCCCTTGAGCAAGGCACCGAACCCCCAACTGCTCCCCGGGCGCCGCAGCATAAAAATGGCTGCCCACTGCTCCGGGTGTGTGTTCACGGTGTGTGTGTGTGTGTTCACTGCTGTGTGTGTGCACTTTGGATGGGTTAATTGCAGAGCACAAATTCCGAGTATGGGTCACCATACTTGGCCACATGTCACTTCACTTCAAATTCTACTATTAAACAATTATTTAAAAAAAATAAGTTGAATGCATACAAACAAATGGGTTTAACAAAAGCATATCTATTAACAACCTCACAACAAGTCTGTTTTGAAAGGTTTATCATGTTAAAAATCAATTTCCCTATGGAGAAAATGAATGGAGGTTTTACTTACAAAACCTGACTGCTGCGCTCTAGAGTGCACTGTGACATGGACATGCAAAGTACCAGTAACATCCAAAAAATAAATAAAAAATACTGTTTTACTGGATTGTAAAATGGCCACAACACTGTTAGTTCATGCTGTAGATGCTACCACTTATACTACAGTTGAGGACAGTGTTTATTTATAATCACCTATTGCACTCCTGCATGATTTAGTCAATCAGCACTCAATTCTTCCACACAACGCTGGCCTTCTCTTGCCAAAAACCCCTCTTAATCCCTGGAAATCCTTCATAGTGACTAACACTAAATGGGTGCACTCTGACAGCATGACGAATCTATCTCTGAGCTGTAAGTAATGCTGTATTTCACTGTGCTTCTATCTATGTGCTAGGGCTGTGCAATTAATCGCATGCGATTGTCATGCGCATCTCGTCAGTAAAGCCGGTTCCGTGATTAGTTTTAAATCTCCATCACCTGCTTTCAGATGGAGCAGCAGTTAATACACAGACCCGTAGTTCACTGACAAGCTACGCAATATCGCGTTCATTATCGCAGATGAATCGCCTGCGATAATGAACGCGATATTGCCTAGCTTGTCAGTGTGCTTGTCACTACTATGTGCTGGACATCTCAAACAGCAAATCGAACTAAGCTGGCACAACCCCAATATTTTGCTTTCATGCTCTAATACACGATTTTAAAAATGAAGATTAATCAAAGACCTAGATCTGCTTGGTCGACAGACGAACACACATCATGTTTAACAGGTTAAACAGGTCATATCATGCATTTTTCTCTTCTCTCTAAGTCTTAGAATTAAACAGTCCATTTTGTGTTGCTGCAGCTTTAAGAAATCCCCCTTTGCATGTGAAATGAGCATCAGCGCTGAGTGATGTTCTAAGGTGCTCTCACACCAGTTTGCTAGTTTGCTGTGATGTCAAATATAGATTTTAACTCCCACATACTTTATAAACAGCCACAAACATTGTGACAGATGTGCTATTAAATCAGAGTGAAGTAATCAGACCTTATTAAAAATAAACCCCAGCCCTTACTTGCTGTTACATTACTCCCCACGCAACTGTGACGTCACAAAGCTGCAAAAGTTATTAATGGGTCATTTTATATCATTTTATTTCATTGTTCTCAAGTTTTGAAAACAAAGTGTTACAATCCCAATATATCAAGCTCTTTGCAAAAGATGAAAGAAAATTGGATTGCACATGATATTACCCCTTTCATGGCTTAAATACAATCTGTTCCTCATATAAAGCTATCATACGGCTTCAGAAGACATGGAATATGTTTATCAGGGCCTGATAGCCCCTGTTCCCCTTCCACTTTCACTGTATGAACATGATCATAAATTCTACTAAACATTAGAAAATTCACACAGATTTGGAATAACATAAGGGTGAGTAAATGATGACAGAATTTTCATTTTGCACTATAAGTGAATTATCTTTTTCAGGGCACCGCATTCAATTAAAAAGCTCTATATTACAGGCAAGGTCTGAGCAACATAACTGCATGTAGGCTACATGTCACCTATGATATCTAGCGTGCCTTCTGCCTCTCAGCTGTGTTACATCAGCAACAAAGTAGAGTGCATTGTTGCAGCACGCTTCTTACTTCCTTCCTCTCATTCATTCATTCTTCAATGTCATTTCACAAAACCACAGGACCTGCAAAGCAAATCTCTCACAATCAGTTTCAGCTACAATGTGGGTCACATACAGACCCCTCACTCATGCTTGAAACTCAGCTAATGTATAACAGGGGCTTTCAACTTGCTTGTAGACGTGGGAGGAGAAAAAAAAAAAAGAGTGCAATTTCCAGAAAGTGCTACTGACTTCCTCGTGTCTGGGGCTGGTCAACAGAAAAGAGCTGTTAATTACATCATGGAGCTGTGCTGAAGTGATCTGTGAACTCCGACTGCCAATAAGAGCTACATGAGACATTCTGCTCTCTACATTTGATTTTGTACCATACATACTCAATGGAAACTGCAATATGAGTTTAAAGCTGACAGAGCACTGACATCATTTCAAGGAGGGTGAACATTAGGTCACTGCTGAAAAATCAACCTAGGTTCCTTCCTCACACCCTGTAATCCTTCATCATGGATTAATGGATAATAGCTTCACATAAGGACTGTGCAATGACAGGAGCAGGGAGAAAATGATCTAAAACAAGCAGTACTCTTAGAAACAGGCTGATCAACCTTTAAACCACCACCACACAGCTAGAAACACAGCATAGATTAATGCAGCAGAAAACAGAGCCCCTTAATAAATGCCTTTTCAAATGCAAACAGTACAGAGTTTTATAAATAATTCCATGCCTATGCTTAAAAATACTTATTTTTTGCTGCATAAAAGTCCATGCTAGAAAACAGGTACTTAAATAGCCTACACTGTCAGAAAAAGTGTGCCGTAATTACACCTTTAGGGGTACAGCAGCCTGTCACTGGGGCAGTACTGACTTTGTCCCTATAAGGTGTATATTAGTAGTACTACTATGAAGCTTTCAGGGGTAAATAAGGTACAAAGATACCCTGTAACCCTGTAAAGGCTGACATATGAAATAATACTCCAAATATTTTGCTTTTTTGAAATGGAACAGTTTACTGAACCATTTAGCCAAAAAGAAAATACTTTTGCATATATGTTTTATGTCTTGTATCATGTTTGATGCATTAGAATTTTATGGCTTATATTATAGTGAGAATATGGAGCTTGAGAAGGAAAAAATTATATTATTCAGAGGCCCAAAAATGTGAAATTTGGTGCACAAAGTAAGATGAAATGGTCAAAAAGTAAGATGAAATTCTGATAGTTCGTTATATATATAAACATATAAACCAACATCACTTAAGTCCAGCTATTGTATGTACCATGATGACTTGAAGGGGGATGTTTTTAAAATTGTACTAAAAGGCTTTTTACTTCCTGTCTTCTCTTTGAAGAATGGTCTACCAATCACAGGGCAAAAGGAATGTGGAAGATCATGTACAACAGGGTTTTCAGCAAAGCAGTGATCATACCCCAGGGATAAGCTGTTGTACCCCTAAAGGTACCATTTTTTTCTGAAAGTGTGTATAGCCTTTCTTTACAGTCATATCAATTTATATGACAGGTGCTTCTATCCACGTTGACTTACATGCCACTCATTACAGGTTCAGTCAGCTGACAGTAGAGTCTTGATCAAGGACACAATAGGGGCACTACATACATCAATCTTACTCGGATTCCAGCCAAGCAGCACACTTTTAGCCATTAAGCCACACCGCTCCACTTTCTGCCGTACAACTGTAACCTAAAAGCTTATTTAGAGTAATAGCTAGAGTCTAAACGCTTGGTCTTGTCCAGCCACGGTGTCTTTAAATCTCTATTTAAAGGCTTTAATCAGCTTACCAGATTGAAGATCGTCTCCACAATGTCCCGATTGGAGACTTCGCCAGCCTCCAGGAGCCCCGCCAGCACGGCGAACTTCATGCGGATTCCTCTGATGGGGATCCCGCCAGCGCTGTCACCTGCGCTCGCCATGACGGAGTCAGGTGAGAGGGGAACAGGTGCGACACCTGTTTGACCCTACAGCCGAGTTAAACTATGGAGAAATGGAGGGGAAATATCGCTCTCGTTAAGTTGGCAGAGGTGAAGAACAGTCTCCATTAACAGCCAGTTTATCCGTTAGTTTCTCGCGCTTTCGGCGGGAAGTGTCAGTTAATGTCACTAACTTACACCTGACTGACAGGAATTGTTCTACTGTAGAGAGGAAAAACAGCTATAAACTTGTCCAAAGGAGGACGAAACCGCGCTGTGGTGAGCCCAGATAAGAAACACAATATTTGCCAATCTCCGTCGGTCTAATAAAATAAAGACATTTAAACCACAATGTCACTGAAGTGTTTGCGAGCGTCAAACAGGAAACAGCGGTGCTGAAGAGATTCCGCGCAGGTAGACGCACCGATAAGAACAAGACGCAAAAAACTACAAAATATAAGGCAAGGAACGTCTGACAGTGGCTCTCAGGGGTCCCTCCAAAGAGAAGACAATCCTCGTGGTCCCTGTGGGAGCTGTTGGAGAGAAGTTTCAGTGGTAACCCACTTTACAGCGCCATCTCTTCCTGAATCAGCTCCTACTCTGCTCCGTCTCCGCCATGACAGTGGAGCTGCGTGAGAGAGCGCTGCGCATGCGCAGTGCGCCGAGAGACGCGAGAAGGGGGGGGCTCAGGTGTGTCAGGCACTAGACTACAGTGAGAACCTGTTAGGACAGAGTGACACTTCAAACTGAAGATCTTGTGTCAGGGACGCTTTGTTGTGGTGGTTTACGATAATGCTCTTATTTCAACAATCACATGGAGACATAATAAAAGCCTGGCATTTATTAGAAACGTGGTTTGCACTAAGATTTGACTTAGTAATATCAAAGCAGATGCGTGTTTAGAGTTTTGCGTGGGTTGCGTGATGCCTAAACACTGTATCAGTGTATCAAACTACTGTATCAAAGAATGTGTTATCAATATTCATATTAATATTGGTAATGTGGATTGTGTATAAGAATCCTATGTATTTTCTTTTGTCTTTTCTGCACTTCAGTGGTCTGTCAAACTTTTTACAAAAAAAAAAATAACTTAGCATGAAAAGGAATTGCAGGAAGAACATGTCAAGAGTGTGATCATTTCTGGAAGAACAGAGAACCTGAAGCTGTGCATAGTTACAGATATTAGCCTTCCTGTAGCACTAATTAAATTATTATAATTAAAGTAATAATAATAATTATTATTATTATTATTATAATGTGTACCTTTAATGCAGAGTAGGTTGTTTTGGATAAAGGTGTCTGCCAAATGCATAATGTAAATATTAAGTAATAATATATACTGTAGATTGCCCATTGCAGTTTGAGAGACTGAGACCACATGATTTATTGTTCCTGCTACTTAAAAATGAGAAATTGCATGCCATTCCAACCATGACTTTGTTTATTCTGTGGAACACAAAAAAAAAAAAAGTGTTTGTTTGTTTGTTTGTTTGTCCAAACAATAAAAGTCAATGAAGTCCAGTCCAGTGGAATTGTCTGGACTTCTCTTTTTCAAAATATCTTCTTTTGAGTTCTGTAGAAGAAAGAATTGCAGTGAGTAAATAATGACAGAACTGAGTCAACTATCCATTTAAGTGTGCATGAAAAAAAAAAAAAAAAAAAATCACCCTTTATATTTTGTAATGCATGTTATAGATCTTATACAGGTGCATCTCGAATTAGAATGTCATGGAAAAGTTCATTTATTTCACTAACTCAACTCAAATTGTGAAACTTGTGTATTAAATAAATTCAATGCACACAGACTGAAGCAGTTTAAGTCTTTGGTTCTTTTAATTGTGATGATTTTGGCTCACATTTAACAAAACCCACCAATTCACTATCTCAACAAATTAGAATATGGTGACATGCCAATCAGCTAATCAACTCAAAACACCTGCAAAGGTTTCCTGAACCTTCAAAATGGTTACACAATAGCCTATAAAATCATGGGGAAGACTGCTGATCTGACAGTTGTCCAGAAGACAATCACTGACACCCTCCACAAAGAGGGTAAGTCACAGAAGGTCATTACTGAATGGTTGGCTGTTCACAGAGTGCTGTATCAAAGCATATTAAGTGAAAAGTTGACTGGAAGGAGGAAATGGAGTAGGAAAAGGTGCATGAGCAACAGGGATGACCACAAGCTTGAGAATACTGTCAAACAAAGCTGAGAGCTTCAGCATTCAAACACTTAGGAGAGCTTCACAAGGAGTGGACTGAAGCTGGAGTCAGTGATCAAGAGTCACCACGCTCAGACGTCTTCAGGAAAAGGGCTACCAAGCCACTTCTGAAACAGAAACAATGTCAGAAGCATCTTACCTGGGCTAAGGAGAAAAAAACTGGACTGTTGCTCAGTGGTCTAAAGTCCTCTTTTCAGATAAAAGTAAATTTTGCATTTCATTTGGAAATCAAGGTCCCAGAGTCTGGAGGAAGACTGGAGAGGCACAGAATCCAAGCTGCTTGAAGCCCAGTGTGAAGTTTCCACAGTCAGTGATGAATTGGGCTGCCATTTCATCTGCTGGTGTTGGTCGATTGTGTTTTCTGAAGTCCACAGTCAACGCAGCCATCTACCAGGACATTTTAGAGCACTTCATGCTTCCTTCTGCTGACAAGCTTTATGGAGATGCTGATTTCATTTTCCAGCAGGATTTGGCACCTGCCCACACTGCCAAAAACACCAAAAGTTGGTTAAATGACCATGGTGTTGGTGTGCTTGACTGGCCAGCAAACTCACCAGACCTGAACCCCATAGAGAATCTATGGGGTATTGTCAAGAGGAAAATGAGAAACAAGAAACCAAAAAATGCAAATGAGCTGAAGGTCACTGTCAAAGAAACCTGGGCTTCCATACCACCTCAGCAGTGCCACAAACTGATCACCTCCATGCCACGCCGAATTGAGGCAGTAATTAAAGCAAAAGGAGCCCCTATCAAATATTGAGTACATATACAGTAAATTAACATACTTTCCAGAAGGCCAACAATTCACTAAAAATGTTTTTTTTTATTGGTCTTATGAAGTATTCTAATTTTTTGAGACAGTGAATTGGTGGGTTTTTGTTAAATGTGAGCCAAAATCATCACAATTAAAAGAACCAAAGACTTAAACTACTTCAGTCTGTGTGCACTGAATTTATTTAATACACGAGTTTCACAATTTGAGTTGAATTACTGAAATAAATTAACTTCTCCACGACATTCTAATTCATTGAGATGCACCTGTAGATAATTTTTCCTTGCAAATTTTAATCATGTCATAACTTGATCTTCCAATAAAAGCAACAGACTTCTCTCTGGTGATGTATATGCCTGATTTCTCTAATCATTTAGTCTGCTTAAACCCCATCCCTCCACAATCAACTGCAAGCTGGCATTAATTTTTGAGTGCAATACCCAAAACTCAAAATCCAATCAACAACCAGTAGATAGAACAGAGTCACCTCCCTGCATTTTTTTCTGTTTTGATAATCCACTACATTCAGGTCACAATATGGAAGAAAAGTTGCTGCTACATCTTTTTCATTGTGACTTTAAAGAATTAGTTATTTCAATTCAGTTCAGATTTGTGATACTCATGATAGTTTAGAATAAGTTATTCAAATTTTCAAATACAAAGAGTTATACCTGTACATGCAAACTTTAATATTTAAGACAGACCATTAGCCTAAATAGAGGTCTTGAATATTAAGGAATTTTTAAACTAGCTTCAAGAATAAATGTGCTCACAGTCTCATTATATTCAAAGTGTGGTTTCATGGCCCCTTTGAGTCGTTGCCAAGGAGTCAGCAGCACATTGACTTTGTTGACTCTATATACAGTCCCTCAGGGCCACCGAATTGAAGGTCTAGACTCTGTAGCAACAAAGAACAATTTGTCTCACCAGCACTGAACTTTATACTGACATCCTAAAAACCATAACACAGATGCATACATAAATTCATTTACAAGCATTCATTACAGAAATAAATTGACAGAATTTTTTTTTTTTTTTTTGCCCTCCTTCCAAATGTTTTCTTTCCAAAGTATATAACAGGACAGTTTAGTGTTTGTCGCAGCTATTTAAAGAAGCCTGATACAGTGCAAATAAAAACCCTGTGTTAATGCATACTGCCAGTTTTAATTATGCAGCTATTGTGTGTGTGTATGAGTGAGCTTTTGTTCTTGAGTTTCTAAAGAACAGTGTGAAAGATAATGTTTTGAAATAACTATAGTATTCATCTGTGCAGTTTTGCCTTTGGAAACAATAAGGGATGCAATATGACCATTTTAATAGCATAATAATAATAATAATAATAATAATAATAATCATAATCATAATAAAACAATAAAAATAATAAACATAAATAAAACCATTGTTGTTGTTATTGTTGTAGTTATTGATAAGAATAACAAGACAAGAGGATGGGATGTTAGTAATTAATTTACTGAACCATTTATTTAATTAATGGAGATTTAGATTTTTTTTTAGTCATTTCAGTGTTTTTTTTTTTTTTCTTTTTCAGTTTATGATTGAGACAGAAACTTGACTGAACAGATTAAATGATTGGGTCCTAGTCTAGACACCCTAATTGAATTTTCTATAAATCAATAAAATTTATTAAATGTTTAATAGAGTAGAATGTTGTATTTAGAATGTTGTAATTAGACACGGTAACTATAATTGATGCAATAAAAATTATACAGTTATACAGAAAATATACAGTTCACCCTAAAATGATCATTTACTCACCCTTTAGCTGTTTGGTTACCCACATTCTTCAAAATATCTTCTTTTATGTTGAACAGTAGAAAGAAACTCATACAGGTTTGCATCAACTTCAGGGTGAATAACTGATGACAGAATTGTCATTTTGCGGTGAACTAATTAGAACTATCCCTTTTAGTATGACTAAACGTCCTATTTTTCGCTCATTACATTAGCAAGCGATTCTCAAATTCTGTTTAAATAATTGTTTTGCAGATAAGGAATCATTAAAAAGGTAAATATGATTCTAAAACATTTTGCTTGGATGTAACTAACTCTAATAAGCTTGTAATTATTGCAATTAGTGAAATCATGTGTGTAAACACTAGATGGCGCACTTACAGCGAGGTCAACGAAATCTCGCGAGATATGTCTTTTCTCGCTTCCGCTTTAATTCTCGCGGTATTTCCTCATTTCCTCCTCTTTCACTCCCTGTGTTCAACATGGCAGTCGGCAAGAATAAGAGGCTGACCAAAGGTGGCAAAAAAGGTGCCAAAAAGAAGATGTAAGTCACAAATGAATCTTTCGACTGTGTCGTTACACTGTTATAAACCAACCTGGTGGATAATTGGTGTGTGTAGATGACGGATGTGATCGATATATAAAGGATTGTATGTAGCGGTCCTGCTAGCCTGACTGGCTAATTCATGGCCTGTGCTGTGTATTCTGACAACTTTAACACAGCTTGTAAGGTCCTGTACTGTTTTCTAATGCGCTAGTCCTACAAAGTATTCATTTTCAGCAAAAAATGAGCACGGCAAACTGATAACGCTAGCGTAATATGTCTTAGAGAGCGCTAGCTAGTTTTCAAGGATACTTTCCTGACTTAAGACTCACCGGAACACATGTGTTGGGTGCTCAAAGTTATTTTAGTGCTTTTTTATACTTTAGATAATACAGCTACAGCAAATATAAGCCGTGTGTGTATTTGAATGGTGAAAATGTGGCTTCATTGCAACATTTGCCTGTAAACCTAACGTTTTACGTTTCTCTGAAATGTATTTACATGCGTGTTTTCTCTTGCAGTGTGGATCCATTCTCCAAGAAGGACTGGTACGATGTCAAGGCACCAGCCATGTTCAACATCCGCAACCTGGGCAAGACCTTGGTCACCAGGACTCAGGGAACCAGTAAGTGCTTTTTATGTCCATGGTGTCTGTGTTTCCACACAGATTAAGCGTGAATTGTTAACCCTGCTGGGAAAGGGCAGATCTTGCTGTACTATAAGAGCCATACACACTGCGAATCAGTGGCGTATTGCAGTGGGAATACATGATGACAGTAGTTTCGGTCCCAGATGAAAAACTGTGATTACTGTTGTGAGATCACCTGACATTGCTATAAAATCCATGTGCATCATAACACTACAAACTGCAGCAAATTTGACACAGTGTCTTTGTAATCTAGGAATTGCCTCTGATGGTCTGAAGGGACGTGTGTTCGAGGTCAGTCTGGCTGATCTGCAGAATGACGAGGTGGCTTTCCGCAAGTTCAAGCTGATCACAGAAGACGTGCAGGGCAAGAACTGCCTCACCAACTTCCACGGCATGGACCTCACCCGTGATAAGATGTGCTCCATGGTCAAGAAGTGGCAGGTAAAAACCAACATGTGACCTTTACTCAGTGTATGCCTTAGTTTAGGTTGTAGAGGGTGCTTGCTATTAAAGAAAAGCCTCACTGTTATGGAAAAATATGTTGTACCCTCTTAAGTGGCCTTCACACTACACTTCTCATTCCGTTCATTTCGATTCATATGCATGCAAATGCTGAAGTCCAGAAATGCAAAGTTCCAAGTTTGGTGAAGATATGTAACCAATGGAAGATGGATATATCATGTGACCTCTTAGCTGAATTAGAAGACACAAATATTAAAGCTGCAAGTTTGCAGCATTGCATTTTGGATTTTTATGCTTTTAAAAAAAAGACTCCACAGAGCGTGACATTGCATCGTGTTCATTGTAGTGTCTGAAGAAGTTTTGCATGCCCGAAGTCTGGTGTGACCACCCTTCTTGTGTTATTGTGTTGTAAAATTTAACAGCAGTGATGCTTTGATATTTTTGTTTGGAAAGCATCTTAAGATACTACTGCAAGTTCTTTCATTTTACATCTTAAAATTTTTGCTATTAATAAAAGAGTTGACTCAAAAATTAATCTTGTCATTTACTCAACTTCATGTCTTTTCAAATCCATAAGGCTTTGTTAATCTTCTAAACAAGATACGACAAGAAACCCGAGAGATTTCTATTCCTCTCTATATTTGCCTAATTGAAAAAGTTCTACATGTAGCCATTTTTGAGTTTCTGTTTGTGCAGGCTAACATGTTCTTACATGCTAATGGTCTGTGTTCTTTCCCGTTAGACAATGATTGAGGCCCACGTTGATGTGAAGACCACTGACGGCTATCTTCTCCGCCTGTTCTGCGTGGGCTTCACCAAGAAGCGCACCAACCAGATCAGAAAGACCTCCTACGCTCAGCACCAGCAGGTCCGTCAGATTCGCAAGAAGATGATAGAAATCATGACCCGTGAAGTCCAGACCAATGACCTCAAGGAGGTGGTCAACAAACTGTACGTATGAAGTTCTCCTCCTTATCCATGGCATTACAGTTTTGTGTTAAATCGGAGGAGTCAGGCTCTGCTCCTGGAGGTCCACCTTCCTGCACAGTTCAGAATTAGTGGACAATTATTGGCAGGTGTGTTTGAATTAAACTTTGCAGGAAGGTGGCCTTTTAGAAATGGCCTTTGATACTTAAATGAATTGTATTGAAGACTTAGTGTGTTTGAAATACTGGGTGTTGTTGACTGTTGTATAGATTAAGCAGTCAAATTATTTGTCTTAGTATATTTAATTGTCATTGTAGCACTTTATATACATTGGAACTCATGAATACAGTGTCATTAACGTAACTTTTGAGTGTTGAGATAATGTAGATCGAGCAGTAACACTTACAAATTTTTTTTTACCTGGGTTTTAACCTGAAAACTTTGTTGGCAGTCTTGATCAATAACAGTTGTGGAGCTGTGTAATAAATGGCCTTCTCTTTTGTTCTGTAGGATTCCTGACAGTGTTGGCAAGGACATTGAAAAGGCCTGCCAATCCATCTACCCTCTACATGATGTCTATGTCAGGAAGGTTAAGATGCTGAAAAAGCCCAAGTTTGAGCGTAAGTTGAAATGTGTGATGAACATGCGTGGCTTGTTTTGACTTTTTTCATTTATGCTCATGATTGACAAATGTTAGGGTTTTTTTGGGCAAGATATTTAGCAATTTCATGTCCAGGGTTCCATGCATTTACATTTAAGAGCATTATTTGGTGCATCCCCATGATCATTGGACATGAGAGAAGTTTTGTGATCGTGATTTTTTTTTTTTTTTTTTTTAAACTTAACAAATTAAATGCATATAGAAATAACTTTTTTTTTTATTTCTAAGCCATTAAATAAATCCTCCAACCAACCATTTGAACATACTTATTGGACAATTTTACTTATTGGAGGGCTAATGTATTTATGAATTTTTATTGTACAGTTGGTAAGCTCATGGAGCTGCACGGTGAGGGTGGAACCAGCAGTGCTGCTGCTAAACCTGCAGAGGGTGACACTGGGGCCAAGGTGGAGAGAGCTGACGGATATGAGCCCCCCATCCAGGAGTCGGTCTAAAACTCCCAATGCAAACTGCTGGTGTCAATAAACATGTAAATTTGAGTCTTTGTGTACTGTTGTTTTTTAGTATACGTCACATCAAACCTGCTGAACATCATGTTTGTGCTTTTATATTTCCCAGTCTGGAATCTTCACAATCTGTTTTGACACGTGTTAGAATTTAACATTAACTTTCAGGGTTTCTACACCATATGGGATTTGATTTTTAGTAACTTCCAGGTCTGACCAAGTATGGGAATAGAAGAAAAGTGTATGAAAAAATATAGACTATTGCCCCTATTGTTTTTTTCCAAAATAGAAAACTGAGAATTTCTAAAACTAAATCTATCATATGAGCGTTTTTCATGGTGTTTGGAGCAGGCAGCCAGCACTTCCAAAATTTTTGTGATTCTGACAGAATTCAAGGCACCTGTTTCCATGATGAGAAACTGTATGTCTTCACCATAAACCGTTTTGAATTTAAATAAATGAATGCGCTTGATAAATATTAAGCCAAGTTTAAAGTATCAAACTGATGTGTCGTAGGTTAATATATGGAGGTTATAAAGCACTTTAGGTTTCCTCTCCTGATTTTAGGGAATGCTATAAGTTCCAGAACCAATACCTGACAATGGATCTGCACTGTGTAAAAGAAAATGAATGTTTTCAGGCTGTACTAAATTAAAAACGGTTGTAACCACTGCAGAGGATGACAAGTACCCCCAAGATAATGCCACACTACATTACACACCCGCTCTGTTGTTAGGACAACAAAATGAAGTTACCTTTTCCAGGGTTTCTGCAGTTTTTATGAATGTAAATTTAATACTTTAAGACCTATTTAAGACCAAAATTTAAGAAGGGAACATGATACATCCATGTGTTCTCTAAATATAAATGCCTAGGGAGCACACAATGAGTTGTATTAGCAACACTTAAAAGTTTGAAAATACAACTTCTTACCAATCTTTATTACTTTTTAATTTTCCAAAAAAAAAAATAAAAATAGATTAAGGATTGAATAGCTCTTCTCCTGGCCAGTAGATTATGAAATTAACTTTTAGTGTACTTTTTGATCACACTGCAAAAAAAGTGATATTCTTTCTTAATATATGTCTTGTTTCACAGTGCAAATGTCTAAACATTCTTAAATCAAGATACTTGATTTCATAATTTACCTGAGGAGCAAAATGATATTGTTTTCTGTAAAACTGATCAAATATTTTTGATTAAAATGAACAAATATCCACCAACAGCTTTAGGAAAAACAACTTAATTCAAAGGAAAAATAAGTCTTCATACCCCATTTACAGATTTGTTCTTGTTTTTTTCTCAAGTAAATGTATCCTAATTTAACAATGTTTGGATATTTGTATTGGAAAACAAGACAAAAATACTTATACTTATATATATATATAATGCAATGAAAAATGCAATGAATTTATCATTGTAAGACTTTCAATGTAAGACTTTTTTAAGGCCTTCATTTGTGGAGAGTGAATTAAGACCTTTTAAGACCTGTAGAAACCCTGATTTTAAGATGGTATGATTCATCTAACATCATTCATCTGTCAAAATAATTCAGATGGCCAAGTTTTTATGAATTATCGTATTTTTTCCTCAGTTTTACATGCTCCATCTTGCTGGGAAAAAAAATGTGCATACAGGCAAATAATGGGGCCAAACACATTACTGACTCTCATTATGAGTTGCTGTGATGAAATTAATGAATGTTGGGTAGCCTATAATTTCCATTTTAGATTTCTGGTGTGATTTTGAATCCAACCTTAAGTGGATTGATGATTTTGGCTTCCATTGACCATTGGCATATCATTTTAATCTTAACAAATTACACAATGTATATATATATATATATATATATATATATATATATATATATGATATTAAGTGATTTTAAGTGTCGTTTACATTTAAATGAGCCTCAGCATTCTATGTCAGTACAGCAGCTTAATTTACATTTAAAACAATCACGCAGCTGTCCCTGAAGCCTTGAAGCCTGATCACACGATGCTAACTCTTCACAGCACTTCAATTTGGTAAATTTCAGTAATTTGTCCAATTTGTGACGTGTTTTTCCAGGCATCTTCATGGAGCAGCGTTGCCCATGAAGAACCAGGGCTCTTCTCTCACACCTGAGGGGATTCTTGATACAGGGTGTGTGTTCCAGTCAAGACCCCTGTGATCTTTCACAGCTGGCAGCTGTAATCAGGTTGGATCACACTTACAGCTGCATCTCTGTGAAAGCTGGAAGACCCAATGGTTTGGAGGAGCACTACCTGAAATACGCTGCTGTAATACTATTGGGCCCCTGTGCACTGCTTATGCTCCATACCCCATTTTTGTGCCCCTGTGTTCTTCAATAAAAATGGCTGGAAAAATAAAAAAAAAAAACTAGGAAAAATAAAAAGAAATGTAATTTTGGATTACATCTTGGTTTTATGTGTTTATGTTTAGCATTTTAGATTGAGATTCAATTTAGATTATTTTTTAATTTATTAATAATAACTTATTAATTTAAACACTTTTCATTCATCCTGCACCCCCTTGGTTGTTTGCTGAGCCCCCTGGTTGAGAACCACTCTATGCTATATTAGCCAAGCAAATGTGTCAGTGTGAACATAAGATGGCACTGGACATTTACCTCTGCTTCAAAAAGTGATACATACTCTCTTTATATAAAACCATTAATACTGTATACAGAAAAGTAAATGATCCATTAATTTTATGGACATTTCCATTAACCCTAAAACACAATGCAACGAAGTGCAAAATTCGAAATGCAAGTAAAACACCTTTAAAAATAAATCCGGAAATTCCTTCAAATTAATACAGTATATAGTGTTCTATTTTTACAGATTTCTGTTAGAGTGTACATATAAGACAAGAAGAAGTAATTCCATAGCAGTTCATGAATATATTTTTAGGATACAATGGATTTGGAATAGCAACAATGACTTCACATTTATAAATATAATAGACAAACACACAATTAAAATAAACTAGAAACAAATTAAAAAAAAAGAAAAGAAAAAAAAACGCTGCTTCTGAGGTTGCCTCTACTTATTCATTCCATTACCATTTTCTCCCACCTGAAAAAAGACAAAGTATTAAAAAGCTAATTATTTAAACTGCATGTGAACATAAACTTAAGTACTGAGAGTGTATTTCCAGCTTCTGTCCACTAGAGGCCTGCAGTCACTTTATAATCTCACCTGTAACAATCTCTACAAAGGCTTTGGGGAAGAAGCCTTCTCTGCCATTGATCCGTCCGCTCCACCATTCATCATCTATGTGAGCAGTGACCAGGATCCTGTCTCCCTGCTGAAAGGGCAGATCCTCATCTGTCTCTGCTGTGAAGTCATAAAGTGCCACAGCCCACTCTTCACTGTTAGATTCAGCCTGTAGATAAACATTAAAAAGGTTGGATACACATCTTACTTTAGTCCTAGCTGCATACAGTACACTCATGTAAAGCAGTATATACTATATAGCAAATCTCATCTGTATGATTGTTTATATTGTCACAAAATGTAAAATGTATTATCAACAGGTCAATATATAAAGTTGGTTATACTGTATATCCAACATTATTCACATAGGCGCGTACAGTACATATATATATGTATATATAATATAGATATATAGCAAATCTCAACTACCTGGTTTTTATTTAATCACAAAATGTAACTATATTGTCTAGATCTTTATATAAAGTTGTATGTCAAACTTTATCTGCATACAGTACATACAGTATACTCACAGAAAGCAATTTATACTATATAGCATTTCTCAACTGCTCGATAGCTTGTATCGTCGCAAAATGTAAACTATATTATTGCCCAGCTCCAATCTGCTAAATGAAACTATAAAAGAGGAAGATATTAAGATATTATAAACCAATAATATCATGATTTTCTGTAAAGCTGCCTTCAAACAATGTATATTATGAAACGTGAAAGCACTATAAAAAAAAACAAATTTGACTTGACTTAAAACATCAGACATCTCACTGATCTAATACTTTATATCATTAAGAAATGTTTAGTAAATATTGAATGTAGAAGTGTGTTTAAAGGGGTAGTACACCCAAATACCAGTCATTTTTGGTCACCATTCACAGAAGACCAGAATCAATATTCTTTTAAACTTTCTCCTTTTGTGTTTCACAGAATAAAGTCAGTCATACGTGTTTAAAATGGCATGAGTGAGTATGACAGAATTTTCATTTTCAGATGAACTGTCTCTTTAAATTTGTGATTAAATTTAAGTAGAGACAGATCTTTTCTTCCATACTGTGATGTACATCAAAGTGCAACATTATTGAAAAAGAAAAAAAAATGCATAGCGTTGCACTCATAAGTGTTAAGGTATATGTCATCATAGTGAAAGTGTATCGTTTTCACCAGAAGGTCAAGTTATGCAAGTCATACATATGCATGAATGAACTGTTCACAATATGTTCTATAAAATGCATTTAGAAAATAAACAGGTGAATTTTCATTTCATGCCAACTTTAAACACTGTTTACTACTACAGGAAAGATATAATGTCACAGGTTGGGAGAAGGATACCTCAGTGGCTTTGTAAGACATTCGTGTGTTAGGTGAACCGGCCATTCCTGAGAAATAAAACAACATATATTAGGTCTGTAGCCCAAAACATTATGTATTATGTAAGCAAAAACATGCACTCCACTTTTAAATTTAACCAAAAGAACCTCCCCATGCATTGTCGTGTAATGAATGAGATGGAGGTCACAGTTTCATACAGTCCTTAATGAAACACAAACAGAAGGGCAAATTCTTCACATTCCCACCATAGGGAGAGTGGCCCACTCGTTGAGTTACAGAGACTCTGATGCTGATACTGCACTACCACTGTTGGTGTTGTCTGTAGATTGGAAACCTATAAGTGGCTGAATTACAGACAGTTCTAGGGTAAACTGAATGTGCTGCATGTTTTCTGAAACTGGAGATGCATTATGGAATTCAAGTGGGGTTTCATTTTTCATGTAGAATGCACATCACTTCTATTTGATTAATGGATGTTTCTTCAACAGGTACTTTTATGTTTTGTTTTCTTAAAACAAATTTTAACCGTTGTCACATTAAAACTATCTGGTAAACTTTTTACCAGACCTCCATTTATTTTTGTTACTTTTCAAATGCCTTTTATGTCTAGGAATTGTGACTTTTTTCATCTCACTTTTTTTAAAAAAAAATCTTTTTAAATTCTTTTACATTGGATCTAAATGTTTAAACATTCAATCAAATGTGTATAATTTATAGATATATATCCTTGGCCTCTTACCAGGAAGTGCAATCTTATTCGGAACAGATTTCTGCACTGGAGGTGGAGGAAGATCCTCAAGCACTTCCACAAAGTTGAGAGGGAAAATACCAACATGGCCATTCACTTCCCCGCGAGCCCACTCCTCTCCCACATATTCTTTAAGCCGAATCACATCACCTTCAGAGAATGAGAGCTCATCACTCTGCTCTCCCTCAAAGTCAAACCTCGCAACACACCTTGGGCCTCTGAAGAAAATGCAGGGATATAAAACATTAGTCTAGTCATTGTCATGTAATCTGGTTCCTAGTACTTTTGTTTGTCAATCTAACATTGCAGTACATCAGGGTTTAAATGAAAAAGTTAATTTAATTTTTGTTTGAGCTTTCACAGTTGAATCCTGTTAGAATGAATTACCTGACAGGCTCAGGAGATGGTTTGGTTTTCCATTCATTGCTGGATGGTTGCGCAGATGTACCAGGCTTGTTCTGTGAAAAAAAAAAGAAAAGTATATATACATGTCATGGTAGAGATCAATCATTTTCATCATCCACAAACATATATGCTTAACCTTCAGAAAATGTTCACCGTCAATCTTAGTATGTAAATAATATGAGATTTTTGCAACCCTGTTATCTAAATTTGAGACATGAATAAATCATTTTAACATGTAATTTGTGTTATCTTGTAATTTCCTTGCTTTAAAACTCAACATCAAAACTAATTACACAAAATGTGTAAAAAAAAAAAAAAAAAGTTAAAAACTGGCAGCTGTATGAGAAACAGGGTTGACAATTTAGCCTAAATAACATAATACTGAGTAGTAGCAAGTTATGATTTTTAGTTTTACTATATCAATAAAACCAGATTTTTTTTTTTATTTTGCTTACAATAACTTGGATAACATGGTTGAATAGTTGAGCATGAGAATACTGTCAGCATAACAATATTTGTAAAAATGAGAAAAGGCAATCAGTTTACATTTACTTGCTTGAAAGGGTCCAAATTATATTAATTACACAATTACTTGTGTATTTTTTATGTAATTGGGGAAAATCTTGCAGTAACAGGGTTGCATGCAAATGTGGGACACAATAAATATTACTAAAATATTCATTATTTTTGATAAATAAAAATGATTTTTTACCTACAAAGAATACGAGTTAGATTATTACATGAAAATTTGTTAGGTACAGTTGAGAAGGTCATGGGTAGGACAGGCAATAATCACAATTTTAAGGACAAGACAAATATTTTCATATTTTTTAAATCTTTTACATTTTGTTAATCAAGTTTACGCAACATATCTAATAATTCTCACAGAAAATACATAGGATTTACCCTTCTAATGCTTTAAATTAAGTCATGGGACACTGTCTACTGTATTTGTCAAAAATTCCATAAACATTATTTACCAGTGTCTTGACATAGTTAATGGGGAAGAATCCAGTGATGTTCCTGCATGTTCCCGTGTACCACTCACTGTCCAGCTGTTCTACATTCGACACCACATCACCAGCCTTCAACATCAGCTCTCCTGGCCCCTCTGAGATACAAATAAAGGACAACATATGATTATTAGAGGAGCAGCTTCACAACTGCCTCTGACTGTAAAATGTAAATGAGAAATGCGTATTTAATTATTAGTCTGAACACCCTGCAGGAAGGATTTCACACAAATGGTAATTATTCTTTGCAAAAAAATCCCCACTAAATGATGCTTGCCTTGGAAAATAGACCTTTGTTTTCTTAAACAGAACACAGCTGTCTATCTATATTCACCTGGAGTGAAGTCATAGAGGGCTTGCACTTGTAAAGATCCAGTATTTTCCACCATACCACTAAAGGAACTGTTTTTCTGTAGAAACATATTGAGAGCCACGATAGCATGTTCACATTACAAGACCGATAATACTTACTACTACATCTACTATTAAACAATATCAATATTGATTACCTGAGATACTGGATTGCTGGGTATATTTGTTAAGGGTATAATAATCTTCATATGTGTCTTCTGCACTGTGCCCTTAGCATTTCCCACTTGGCATTCAAAGGTTTTGCTGTCTAATTCCTCAAGCAAGACGAGGACTTCATTTTTCTGTAGGAGATAAAGGATGGAAAAGCTTAAATTTTCAATAACTGAAACTCGCTGGCAGAACAACACATAAACCATCCGTAACTTGAGAAGACGGCACTATGGGGCTAATGTAAATGTAATGACTTTAAGGTCACCTGAAAAGAGAGCTCCCTAGTGTTAGTGCCATTGTAGTCATACTCAGCAATACCGTGGGGGATCTCAAGCTGTGTAAACCAAAAGAATAGGGCAAAGTTGCATTAATTTGTTCAGTTCTTCTGTAATTCCATTAAATCAATAAAATAATACATGTAAAATAACATCTCACAGTGTATTTGTTATAAAGACGATGTCCAGGGTTGGGTCTTGGCGGTAGAGCAGGTCCTTTTTTTGAAGCTCTATGGTTTTGTTGCTGCCACTGAGGTTGCTGTTGTTTTGATGGCACTATTTGTGAAACTCCTGGATCTGAGGGCCGACGTTGGGAGCCATCTTTCCGTGGAGGAGGAGGTCTTCCTGGGCCTGTTTTAGCTGGTGGCGGTCGTGGAGGCAAAACCTTTCCTCCACTGGGCCTGAAATATTTGATTAACATAGAATTTAAGGGCACAATACTAGAAGTGACCATTGTCGGCACTGAAACTCTTTATTCTCTGTAACAATTCCTAGGCTGATACTGCCAAAACCAACCAGCCATGAAAAGAGAAATGCATAAAGGCATGTTTAGAAGGTCAAATGAGCGAAACTAGGACAGCTTTGAATAAATACAGGATTCATTTACCGTGGTGGAAGAGACATATCAGATGAGAGACTGAAGGAGTCCTGGGGGAAAAAACAATAAAGAATTAATATTCAACATTTAAGAGAAGATTTTTGTTTGAAAATATAATTTGTGCACTAACAATGTATGTACAGATAAAAAATCAATATTGTTCATGGTTTGACAGTTGTTTCAGATAAAGATATAATATTTGGAACACATTTCACATTTTACATCAGCTCAACGCTAGAAACATTTTTACACAATTACACAAATGCAGACGTGAATACCCAGCCAATGTATTGCAAGTGTGTGTTATTGTGGGAGTAACAACCTCAACACTAAACAGGATGTTATTATTATTCAGGTTGCTAGCTTTGGTGCTTTGTCATGACAATAGCTGACTTGAAGTGGCCGTAAAAGTAGTCAGCTAACACATACTCAAAATCGAGCATGCATAGCCAGAAGCACCTGCATTCATGTACTTGCAGAGTATGTTTAAGGCCTAAGCAAAGAGAGGAAAAGGCAAACCAAGAAAAGTCCCTATTCCGTTCTGCTCTCTTTGACTCTTGAAAATGTCAAAAGAAAGCACATTTTTATTTTTCAAACGTCACAAATCTGCAGATTAAAGAGTCTGGTAACTGATCTTGTGAGCTCTGCTGACATTTTAAGACAGTGTTTTATCTTAATCACCTACTGCTTTAGTGCTTGTTGCGCAGCTGTTGCTTGCTGGGAAAGGCCAGCTGAGGCAGCTGTATAAGGTCTTACTTTGCGAGAGGGTTTAGCAGGTGTAGGTGGGCCGCCCACAGGTTTCTGCACAGGTAAAGGTGGAGGAACATCTGCTGTCTCTTCAGGGTCTGAAAGGCAGTAATCCATTTACCATGCAATAATGCATCATATTTTTATGTAGAATATTTAATTTTATTTAACAAAGATGCATCAAATTGAGCAACAGTGACAGTAATTAATGTTTCCACAAAATATACACCGCTGTTCAAATGTTTTTTTAATGGAGTCTCTTATGGAGTCTCTCAAGGCTGTATTTATTTGATTAAAAAATTCAGAAAAAATAGTAATATTGTGAAATATTATTGTAATTTCTAATATTGGTTTTGTTTTAATTTACTTTAAAATATCATTTATTTCTGTGATGCAGAACTGATTTTTCATCAGACATTACTCCAGTCTTCAGTGTAACATGATTTTTCAGAAATCATTGTAATATGCTGATTTATCAGTGTTGAAACTGTTGTGCTGCTTAATATATATATATATATATATATATATATATATATATATATATATATTTTTTTTTTTTTTTTTTTTTTTGGAACCCGTGATACTTTTTTCTTTGATTCTTTGATGAATAAAAAGTAATTTTTTTTTAATTTTAAATGTTTATTTATCAAAGAATCTTGAATCTTGAAAAAAATCACAGGTCCCAAAAAATATTAAGCAGCACAACTGTTTCCAACACTGATTATAAATCAACATATTAGAATGATTTCTGAAGGATCATGTGACACTGGATAGTAATGATGCTGAAAATTCAGCTTTTCTTGACAGGAATAAATTACATTTTAAAGTATATTAAAATAGAAAACAGATATTTTAAATTGCAGTAATATTTCACAAAATTACATTTTTTTCTGTATTTTTGATCAAATAAAGAAAATAAATGCAGGCTTGATGAGTATGGCACTGTATATATATATATATATATATATATATATATATATATAGATATATACACACACACACACACATATATATATACACACACACACACACACACACACACACACACACACATATATATATATATATATATATATATACACACACATATATAAATAATAAGAAGAAATGTTTCTTAAGTACCAAATCAGCATATTTGAATGATTTCTGAAGGATCATGTGACACTGAAGACTGGAGTAATGGCTGATGAAAAATCAGCTTTGCCATCACAGGCATAAATTATATTTAAAATATATTAAAAGCAGTTGTTTTAAACTGTAATAATATTTCACAATATTACTGTTTTTAATGTAATTTACATTTTAATGTAAACTTTTTTTTTTCTTTTTAACAAATTGAAGAGCAACATTATTCTCTGTGGTAACTGGCAAGGTTTGACATCTTAGGAGCCAAAAAGGCATTTTACAACCAAATGTAACATAATGGAATGTGTAATGATATTTAAAGGGTTCACCCAAAAATGAAAATTCTGTCATCATTCACTCACCCTCATGTTGCTCCAAATACATAAGACTTTTGTTCAACTTTGAAACACAAATGAAGATTTTTCTCATGAAATCTGAAAAGTCTCTGTCCCTGCATTGAAAGTCCAGGTAACCAAAACTTAGAAGATCCATAATGTCAAAAAGGAATTGTAAAATGAATCCATATGAATTGAGCAGGTTAATTCAAATCTTGTGACAATATATGATCACTCCATATGATAAACAGATTTAATTTATGTTTTTTGCATTGTATTGTGGTTTTCTATCTTTTTCTCACACAAAGCTATCAAATGGCTCCAGAAGACTCCAAATATATGAACTTGGCTACATACAGCATAGGTTATATGAACTACTTTTATGGTGTTTACTATTGTGGTAAGTTTAAGAGCTTGGGTGAATTATGCCTTTTACCCAGAATACTACTTTAACAAATTGTCATTGGCTTTATTTTCCTGGTTTTACACTTTAAATACTGTAAAAATAGGCAACTGATGTGCATTAAATACCTCCCTACGTATGATTACAATGACTGATTACAATGGCTCACTTTTGTCGGTTTTACTGGGGACCCTAATGACTGTGGGTCTCTTGGTCACCCCCTGTGTGTTTATCCCCATGTAGGTGAATCCCCCTTGACGGGCAGGTTTAGTGGGAAAGTGATCTGTGAGTGGAATACATTAATATACATTAATAAACAATATGCAATACCTGTTAAAAACTTTTTGAATTGTATTCTGATACGGAAAAACATTTGCACTTACTAGTGGGAGCATCCGTATAGTCACTGCTAAGCATGTTCGCTGTGGATGTGATGTTAGACAAAAGTGCAGTGGAGTTGTGATTGTTGAGGTTCAGCAGGTCTTTGCTGGGCTTGAGTGGGGTGAGAGGTCCTTTGAATACTTCTTCCTCATCCTGGGAACTTACATTCTTAACTTTGACCAATGAAGGTCGTGATGGAGGAATGAGGGTCGTCCTGAAGGGAAGCTGAGAGTCGGAGTCATCTCTCGAGTCTAAAGATGTTTTTTTGAAAAGTTGAGGTCTTGGCGCTGGCATGGGGGGTGTGTCGACCTCTTTGTGACTTTCAAATTGTGAAAGCTGCTCTTCTTTGGGCTTTTTTACAGAGGGCCGGGGGGCAATGGAGGGTTTTGGTGCCAGCACAGGTGGTTTGGCATAAACTTTACGTGGACGGGGGAAAGGTACAGAAGTTTCATCATTCTCTGTGCTAGACTGAATTTCAAAGGCCTGTATTCTTGAACGGATGTTGCGGTCGCTGTGAAGGGAGGTCATGTTTTCACTTTGGTTCTCTTTAGTTTGGTTCGTCTGCTCTCCCTGGATGTTGACACTGTTGCTCAGATCACTTTGAGGTTCAGAGCTGAAGACATCTAAGAGTTCCTGCAGATACTTGCCTGAATGGGCATCAGAAGTCTCCACAGGTGTTACAGAACAAACTTCCCAGCTGTGTTGAAGTGGTACCAGAGGTTGCACATTGACCTGGTTGGATGGGCTCAGGGGTTTTGTTTTGGAGCGTGGCTGAGGCACTGGACGTGTGGGTGAGGCTAGATCAATGGTGGGTTGGGAGTTGGATTTTTGATTTGGTTTGCAGGGCAATGATGGCCTAGGTGGTTTTTTTGGCTGCTTCACTGAAACTGTAAAAGACCAAACAGTAAGTATTCAAATTTATGGTTCACAATGAATTGTGCATTCAAAACCTTGCCAGTATGGACTAACCTCCACTGGGATTTGGGTTCAGCTGCAGGTACGTGCAGGAATCTGAATGTGTGACATTCTCCTCTAGTGAGTCAGTCTGTGTGGCAATAGTTGTTGTGTGCGAGCATCGTGGAGATGGTACAGGTGTGGTAACCTGTTCCTTAGTCTTCTCCTTGATCACCTGTTCATAGGATGGTGGGAGCTGAAGCACGAAAGAAGGGAATCACTCAAACGCAAGCATCAAACCAAGCAAGTGTGCACATCACAAGTGTGCAGGAGACATACAGTCCTAGAGAATAGAGTACGGAAAAAAGTAGGGATGCACAAAACATAAGCACCATATCAGTATCTGTATGGTTTTTATTTATCAGTATTGGCCAATATTGGATATTATCGTACTGTACATTAAAATTATGTGAAATTCACTTGAGCATACAGTATAACCTATTATTTGTAGTTTTTTATTTGCTTATAGGCAGCAGCATAGATTTAGAATATTTTATTATTATTTATTGGTTATCAGCCATAACATGAAAATATTTAGATCTTAAAAATGCCTGTAATATAACAACCTTTTAAACTGCCCCAGATTCTTGACTGAATCTTCCTTATACAACAATTTTAATATTTAAAAATGATGTGTGCAGATATCTGCCAGTGTTATTTTAGTATTACTTCTATACTATAAAATATTTTGAATTACCTTTTATTTTTATACTTTCTTTTTTTGTATTTAATATTTTTAATTTAAGTTTTAGTTTTTTAGTTTAAGTCATTTTTATTAGTTTTTTAAAAATGTATTTTTAATATATTTTTTAAAATGTATTTTTATTTATTTCAGTACTTCATTATTTTATTTCAGTTAGTTGCCAAAGCAACATTTCTAATTTTCACATAAGTTTAAGTTTTAGTTTTTCATCATATATTTAATTAAATTTTATTTTATTTTCAGCTTTACTTCAAATAATGAAAATTATTTTTAATAGTTTTAGTTACCAATAACAACACTGATGTCTGCACAGTGTGACAGTGGAGGTTATATACTCCATTATTGTTAGACTTATTCTTTAATCACAGTGGTTTATTGGTAAATTAGTAATCCATGTGTTAGTCTCTCAAATACAAGGACAAAGTAGCCTTGCTTTAAAAAATAAAAGTAAAGGCATGCTAAGGAAACAAAGAGAATCCACACACCTGTCTGGCACAACTGTTTGCTAATGGAAGCTGTTAAACTGGATATAGTGCTGTAAATCACTGTACCTGAGCAGAGGTCAGAACGCTCTCACTCCAGATTGGTTGTGTTGTAAAAGCTGTGGATGAAAATCGGCCAGACGCCCCTGGATACCAAGATGTGGCTGTTAATGGCTCTGCCGATAGGATGGTTATCTCTGGACGCCTGAAAACAACAACAGCTTTCTTAATAGATATAAATGCATTTCATACACATTTCATACACACAGCTATACAGCCAAGCTTGTGGTATTTTTGATAGGGCAGTAGAGATTTGACAGGAAAGCATAGGGAAGGGAAGGGGGAGAGGGACTGGCAAAAGACCCCGAGTCAGGAATTAAACTAGGCTACTTGTCAGTGTACTAACCAAGGCTATCAGCACCATTGAAGTATTTTTTAAAGGAATTTTGCCAGTGAATCATTTTTAGGCCCCAAAAAAGTCTATTTACTACTTTTTGCCTCAAAATTGTACTGATGTATTTGAATGGATTACACTGGGTTATATTGTCAGTGTTAGCAACTGTATCCAGTACAAACATATATGAGCATATGAGACTGATTAAGTGTTTTAGATGGACAAAAGTTTAGCCTAGCAGTTGAAACATGTTCTTCTAAACACTGAGCCATGTTGTCCACACAAGAGACATGAGTTTGAATCCAGCTTTTAGCATATTGTGATCCCTCCCATCACTTCCTATAAACAATTAACTGTCTCTATAAATTAAAAATAGTTTCAGTACACACACCTTCTTTCCCTGGAGCAGTCCGGTTGAGAGAGAGCTCTTGCAGAAGCTGGAAGATTTTACATCATTTAGCATTTTGACCATATATATATATATATATATATATATATATATATATATATATATATATATATATATAGACCATATATAATGTAAGAACATGTATCCTGTAATTATATATACTTTGTATGAAATTTAAGTAAAACTAGATTTACATCACATCCTACTCACTTCTCTTAAAGGCTGCTTTGATTGAAGAAAGGGGCCCTTGACTAAAAAAGCAAACAGAAAAAAAAAAAAAAACAGATATTGACATAAAAAAAACAACATTCCTTGTCTGTGGGGTATTCTTAAAGTTTTAGGGTTGGTTAAGGTCAACAGCTCTGATCAGACGCATCTGTTTAGATCATACATACACAAACACAGGTGAATGGCCAAAGTAAAAACAAAACAAGTACACACACTACCAGTTTGGTGTCAGTATTGTGTCTGTCTTGTCTTGTGTTTCCCCTGTCATGCCCTTATTTGGTCCTTCCTGTTCCTGTCCTCATCTAGTTGATTGTTTGTCATTTATTTCTTTTGTGTGTTAATTATTATGTGTATTTAGTTCTTGCCCGTTCAGTTCATTTTCGTCTGGTCTACTTGTTACTCCTGGTGTTCCTGTGTATCTGCCCTGCCTTGTCTTGCCTTGCCTTGCCTTGCCTTGCCTTGCCTTGCCTTGCCTTGTCTGTCATTTGGATTTAATTAAAGACTGTATTTTGAGTTTACCTACGTCTCCTCGCTTCCCTCGTGTATGCACCATGACATTTGGTGTTATTAACATTTTTTATTCAGCAATGATACATTAAAGTAATCCAAAATGACAGTGAAGACATTTACAATAAGATTTCTATTTCAAATAAATGCTGTTCTTGAACTTTCTATTCATTAAAGAATCCTGGAAAACATGTATCATGGTTTCCACAAAAATATTAAGCTGCACAACTGTTTTCAACATCCGTAATAATATTTAAAAAATTTGGGAACACCAAATCAGCATATTAGAATGATTTCTGAAGGATCATGTGACACTAAAGACTGGAGTAATGTCTGTTCAAAATTCATTTCTGCCATGCATCACAGGAATAAATAGGAATAAACACAGGAATAAACTTCTTTCAAAAATATAAAATCTTACTGATTCCAAACTGTTGAACGCTACTGTAGAATGTTTAACACATACATTCATGTACTATTATAACTAACTAACATTTTTTTATTACCACAATATCTTCAGCTGATTATGGTGACAGTTATTTCTCACACACAAAATGTTAACTTTTATTGCATTATTACTTCATAAAACTTTGCTTTCTCAATTTAATGTCCTTTCCTATCTTTACAACTAGTTGCTCATTTCCATTGGTTTAATCCGTGTGTTCAACAGCACAATGAAATGGATCTAATAATAATACTGTACCACAGAAACTACAGTGTTAAAAAGACAGAGCAAACAAAGGAAAACTGAACACTGCACAAGACAATAGAGACATCAAATATACGAAGGCATCTATATTTCATACCTTAGATTAGTAGATCTATGAAGTTTTAAAAGAATCCATTAGAGCAAATATCACCATCCTTTCCAAAAACTACAGTGTTCATTGGTAAAAACTCTTTGATGTTTCAAGCAGAAGTCACTTCCTGACTATGTGGACATTTTAATGCTGCTGCTTTCTGCATAGCTGAAGTGATGTGTCATAAGCACCGAGTGAGTGTGAGAGAGAGAGAGTCTGGCCAGGCCAGTACACCAGCAAGCTCTCAAAGGCAGCTTTAGCTCTGCTTCAAATGAGAACCAGCTGACAAGTTAGATTCACACCCTTGATGTCTCCCACTGTACAGGCATCATTAGCTCAGCAAGAAACAAGCACAACTATCCATCAGTTCTGTCACAGTTTGACATTAAACAGTGTTAAAAAATAAAACTAACAAAAAAGTGATTTGTTTAACTGTTTATAAAACTGCATTAATTTGTTGCCTTGTAGCTAATTAAAGCAACACTATTATGTATTGTCAGCATGTTCAGGACTAGCTCAACATTCCCCTCAGAATTGGACTTTATAACTCGCAATTGCTAATTTATATCTCACAATTTTAGAAAAAAAGTCAGAATTGCGAGATACAAACTTGCATTTGGGAGAAAAAATGTTAGAATTGTAATGAGAATCGTTTATAAATATGTTGTTAGCAAAAGAGAATCCTTAAGGTTTCCATGTGACTTTTCAGAAAAACAAAACCTTAGACAGCCAAATATTAAACAATTCTGACATTAATTCTGACATTATTTCTCGCAATTGCAAATTTATATCTCACAGTTGTGACTTTAACTCGCAATTGTGAGTTTATCTCATATTTCTGACCAAAAAATGTCAGAGTTGCGAGAAAAAAAGCCAGAATTGTGAGATAATTTACTTTTTAAATGCCTTTTATGTATAGATTTTTTTTTTGTTTTATTCTTGTCCCACTTTCAAACATAAAATGTGCAAATCCATCCTAAAAGTGTGAATTATTTTGCATGTTATACACTATATGACATAAACAAGGAGTGAAATAAACACAATTATTTATATTAATCTGTCGTTCTTAACACAACAATCAATTTTGCCCCTAATAAAGTTTTTGTATTTGGTCACTGCATCAATCAAGAACACTCTTCAGACCAAATATGTGATCTTTTATTAAAACTATCAAGGGTAAGTAAAATATAGGTAGATATAACTTATTAAAATGTTAAATTATGCAAAAAGTGTAAATATTTGCATATTTTAGATACAGTAGATGCTAGCTATGAAATTAGCTTTAGCATGACAAAGTTGAAGTCAGCCATTTCATTTCAAAAATTGTAAGAATGCCATTTCCATCCATGATATACAATGTGATACATCATCTGGGATTTAGTAGAAATTCAACTGTGACAAAAACATTCCTGCTCTTTCAGAAAAATGTCAAAATTCTCTGATACATGTTCATTGTTGGACATTATTAGTTGACAAGTTTAATGATCTAAAGTGCATTTTTAGAGAGTTAATTTTTTTTTAAACTCCACAGGGTCAAATGTCCCCATAGTTAAAGAAACACCCAGGATTCTCTTGTGTCTGAAAGTGAGCAAATCCCTAAATCCCAGAAAAGTGCCTCACTATTAATGACCATTATTCCGAAGTTTTTGAATGTTCAACAAGCACATATGAATTTGGTCTTGCAATGCATACTGTCAGAGGTCAAAATTTAATTTGTAAACTTCAATGGCAAGTTAATTTTTGACAGCCATTTACACATGATGCATCTAACAATACCCTGAAGCTCAACATTCAAAGATATGTAGCACCAAACTAGATAAGATTTCAGAGCTGTTGAATCAGATTGATTCACATGATTCAAATAAAGACTACACTTCACTTTATTATTTACATATTTTATGAAGTTCTCAAATGGTGTGTGAGTATGTTGTGTTTCCATCTTACCTTATATGTAAGAGTTCTGTTTTATTTCTTTCTGAGCGGTCTGCAAAACACAAAACACAAAGCATAAAGAATGAGCTAAATTTCTCTGTAACACATTTTATTTAACTCTCTGTGAATCTATGCTATATGCAGTGACTAAATCCTCAGACACAGCTGGTAGGGGTGACACTGTCTGTTTGGCTGGTTAAACTGTATGGTACGTTCCTGATAAACCTGTTTTAAAGAGCAGAGCTTAAGGAGAGAACTAAAGGCTACAACAACAACACAGTTTTTCACAAAACCTCGCTCAGTATTCGCATCACTCAGGTCCAGTATAACAGCTCTTACAGCAGGTTCCTAGTTTCAGAGGTAAAGCAGGTTCATTTTTATCTTTGAACACATTTTGAGCATATTTGAACCTTTACCACATTATTAAATCTTATGAAACTACAAAGCTTGTAGAACAAGACCAGCATGCTTCCCTACACAACACAAAAATAGGATCCTTGTTACTCCCGACAGCACTGAGCATTCATATGAATGTTTAATGTTTAACTTTCCCCAGGTAATGAAAGTGAACTCATAAAATATAATGACTGTTTTGGCAAAGGGGTCTTTGTGTGTCTTTGTTGCAGTTGTCTACTGATCTATCACTGTCCCCGGACACACCTGCTGGGTCCAGTTTCTGCTCTCACTGTGTCTCTCTGTGTGTTTGCTAAAGCTATGAGAAAGTGAAATAGCCTACCTGATTCATAATAGCATTTGTGAAGTAATTTGATTTGAGTTATATTACTATCATTTAAATCACTCTATTTTGTACAAGTTAAGTATAAAAGACAAAATAATACATATAACTGCAAAATAAGACACATTACTTATCAAAGAACTGGAAATTTATAGTCCTACCTGCATATTGCAGAGAACAGTATGCAGACTCATAATCCACCTTCTGATTCAAATGTTTGCAAGAGGAAGCACAACTCCCGGTGAAATTGACGTCCCTTTTTTCATTAGGTATGTTGACACAGGTATGTTGGAATGTGGTCAATCAGGAAGTATTTCTCTTCTGACATTGGTGAACATTAGTTAACCAATAGTCAAATATTCTGAATCAGAATTATAATCAGAATGAGCTTTATTGGCCAGGTATGTTTACACATACGAGGAATTTGTTTTAGTGACAGAAGCTCTACAGTGCAACAGAAAGACAGCAACAGGACAGGACACAGATAATAAAAGAATAATATACAAATATACAAATAAGCAATGTACAAATAGCAAAAACACAATATATAATATAGAAAATTATGGTGTACAGGTCTGATATGTGCAAATTTGAAATGAAAAAATAAGTATATGTGGTGAATAAATAATTTATAATAGTGTTGTGTGTTCCACGTTTAATGTCAAGTGTTCATGAGATGGATTGCCTGAGGGAAGAAACTGTTCCTGTGCCTGGCCGTTCTGGTGCTCAGAGCTCTGTAGCGTCGACCAGACGGCAACAGTTCAAAGAGGGAGTGTGCTGGATGTGAGGGGTCCAGAGTGATTTTGCCAGCCCTTTTGCTCACTCTGGATAAGTACAGTTCTTGGAGAGTGGGGAGGGTTGTACCAATGATTCGCTCAGCAGTCCGGACTATCCTCTGTAGTCTTCTGAGGTCAGATTTGGTAGCTGAGCTGAACCAGACAGTTATTGAAGTGCAGAGGATGGATTCAATGATGGCGGAGTAGAACTGTTTCAGCAGCTCCTGTGGCAGGTTGAACTTCCTCAGTTGGCAAAGGAAGTACAGCCTCTGCTGGGCCTTTTTGACAATGGACTCAATGTTATTGTCCCACTTCAGGTCCTGAGAGCTGATGGTGCCCAGGAACCTGAATGTCTCCACTGCAGTCACAGTGCTGTTCATGATGGTGAGTGGGGGGAGTACAGGGGGGTTTGTCCTGAAGTCCACGATCATCTCCACAGTTTTGAGCATGTTCAGCTCCAGGTTGTTAAGACTGCACCAGACAGCCAGCTCCTTAACCTCCTGTCTGTAAGCAGACTCATCACCGTCCTGGATGAGGCCGATCAATGTGGTGTCGTCTGCAAACTTCAGGAGCTTGACAGAGGGGTCTTTAGAGGTGCAGTCGTTGGTGTAGAAGGAGAAGAGCAGTGGGGAGAGAACACAACCCTGAGGAGCTCCAGTGCTGATGGTGCGGGTGCTGGATGAGAATTTTCCCAGCCTCACTAGCTGCTGCCTGTCTGTCAGGGAGCTGGTGATCCATTGACAGACGGAGGTGGGGACGGAGAGCTGTGTCAGTTTATTCTGAAGGGTGTCCGGGATGATGGTGTTAAAAGCGGAGCTGAAGTCTACGAACAGGATCTTCACATAAGTCCCTGGTCTGTCCAGATGCTGCAGGATGAAGTGCAGTCCCATGTTGACTGCATCATCCACAGACCTGTTTGCTCTGTAGGCAAACTGCAGGGGGTCCAGTAAGGGTCCAGTGGAGGACTTCAGATAAGCCAAAACCAGTCTTTCAAATGATTTCATTACCACAGACGTTAGAGCCACAGGTCTGTAGTCATTAAGTCCAGTAATTTTGGGTTTCTTTGGGAGGGGGATAATGGTGGAGCATTTGAAGCATGAGGGGACTTCGCACAGCTCCAGTGATCTGTTGAAGATCTGTGTGAAGATGGGGGCCAGCTGATCAGCACAGATTTTTAGGCAGGCTGGTGACACTCCGTCTGGGCCTGGTGCTTTCCTTCTTTTGTTCTTACTGAAGACCTGCCACACCTCATCTTCGCTGATCTGAATTGCAGGTGTGGGGGAGAGGGGGGTTGCGGGAGGTGTGAATGGTTGTGTGGTGAGGTGTTCAGGGCGGGTGTGGGGTGTTTTTTCAAACCTGCAGTAGAACTCATTCAGATCGTCTGCCAGTTGTTGATTCTCCAGAGTGCTGGGGGATGGTGACTTGTAACTGGTGATATCTTTCATACCTTTCCACACTGAAGCAGAATTGCTGGAAGAGAATTTTTTCCTTAGCTTGCTGGAATAATTCCTCTTTGCCACTCTGATCTCCTTTTCCAGTGTGTATTTGGCCTGTTTATACAAGTCTTTATCCCCCTTTCTGTAAGCATCTTCTTTGGCCTGACGGAGCTGTCTGAGTTTTGCAGTGAACCATGGTTTGTCATTGTTGTAAGTTAGATGAGTCTTGGTAGGAATGCACATATCCTCGCAGAAACTGATATAAGATGTTACAGTCTCTGTGAGCTCATCCAGATCATTTGCAGCAGATTCAAAAACAGTCCAATCAGTGAGAGAGAAACAGGCTTGTAAAACCTGCTCTGTTTCATTAGTCCATCTTTTGACAGTTCTTAATACAGGTTTTTCAGATTTGAGTTTCTGCCTGTAGGTCGGTATAAGATGATCCAAACAGTGATCAGAGAGTCCTAAAGCTGCTCGTGGGACAGAGTGATATGCATCCTTTATCGCAGTGTAACAGTGATCCAATATATTACTGTCTCTGGTGGGACATGTGATGTGCTGTCTGTATTTTGGCAGTTCACGGGAGAGATTTGCTTTATTAAAGTCCCCGAGAATGATTAAAACAGAGTCCGGGTGTTGTTGTTCTGTCTCTGTGATCTGATCAGCGAGTTTCTGTAAAGCGGAGCTCACAGGAATGTAAACACTCACGAGAATGAACGAGTGAATCTCCCGCGGCGAATAGAAAGGCTTACAGTTAATGAAGAGCGTTTCTAGATCAGAACAGCACATCTTCTTTAACATAGTTACATCTGTACACCACCTCTCATTGATGTAAAAGCACGTCCCGCCGCCGCGTGATTTCCCTGTTGATTCTGTGTCGCGATCTGCTCTGATCAGCTGGAAGTTAGGCAGATGTAGCCCGCTGTCCGGTATGGCGTCGTTAAGCCAGGTTTCCGTGAAACACAGAGCAGCAGAGTTTGAAAAGTCCCTGTTTGTCCCGAATGTTCAGCAGGTCATCCCTGGTAAAACTGATGGTGTTTGAGAAACGAAAAACAAACAAAAACAGTGTAAACACTGAAGAGCAAAGCACAGTAGTTGCCATCTGCGGTGCCATCTTAGATTGCCGCACATACGCACACTAGCCCTCCATGCAAAAACATCACATACTTTCCCTATCGGTACAGATGCCCACCTTAATAATGTGAGCAGTTCATTGGTTTAAAGAAATACATCCTGATATCACAATACATTATCTGATTTATCACTGTTACTGCTCCAGGAAGATGGTGCGGTTTTGTGCTGATAGCAGGATAGCGACCAGCTCTCACTTAAAAGAGCCCTGATACTATTACAAGGGAAGATACAATGCTGGTCTCAGTCTCAGACCAGTATAAATAGACAGAAGTTCACAATGGAAATTCTGGCATTAACAAAACTTAGGCTTGACATGTTCACATGTTGACACCTGATTGGTGGTGCTACTGCAATAAGCAGATATAAATGACAGACTCCATTCAAATACAGGTTATGTGTTTGTGACTGGTTCTAAAAATAGTCTTAACCTGTTCTTAAAAATGCTGCTAAACAAGTATAGCAACTGAAATATGTATACTTTATACATAAGTGACAGCTTACGCCTATCGATCTGCAAAAAAATGTAAAATTAAAAAAATTAGTATTTAGTAATAATAATAATAAAAGATTAATAATGATAATAATAATAATAATTTACAGAACAACAATAACATTACAGAATATGCGTCTTATATTTGTTTAATATTTGGCTGTCTAAGGTTTTATTTTTCTGAAAAGTCACATGGAAACCTTAAGGATTCTCTTTTGATAACAACATAGTTATAAACGATTCTCATTACAAATTTTGGAAGATGGTTGGCGTGGGTTGTGTTTTCAAATGCATGTTATTAGTAACCCAAACTCACAGTTCTTGCAGAGATGGAGTTCATGTGGAGCAGCATTTTCCTGTGAATCAAGGTGCTCTAAGACACTGAAAATCATGAACTGTTTATGTGTAAATGAACACAGTGCCATGCTTCACTATATATAATTAAATCGCAAACTTGCCATTTTATAATCATACCAAGCCACATCGCATTCTCACAACTTTGAATTGTTAGAATTCATAAAAAAGTTATCAACCAGATGGTGTTACATTGTTTTCATATACTCCTCATTAGTGGTTTTCACTTGCATGTGGCACTCAACAAGTGTAGTGTTGGACCTTTACTGAAATGCTACTTTTTAAAATGTATTTGAAAATTCAGCAATGTTTTCTCTTAAATTTAAACAATTTGTGTGGGTCATACTTCTCTGAAATTCGTGAATACGGAACCATCATTAATATAACTCTGGCTGACATTGACTAAGAATGATACAAATCAAATATCAGAGCCAGCGTTTGGTGTTTTATTTACATACACACTGATATGGTGACAAAATAAGACTCAATGTAATTTGATCACAGGTGGCGACAGGGGATGCATGTTAATACCAGGTGTAAATGTCAATCTGTCTCTGCCTACCACTTGTTATTGGATCACATGAGAAAGATGTTACTACCAGGGGCTGGCTGTGTAAACACAGCCGCTATGTCATAATAACTAGTCTGACCAACTCGAAGTTAGCCAAATGGCAATGAGTCTTACATTTTGGATTCAAATTAGACCAATCCACATTTTTATTGAACTGACTTTAACAAGTTATGACAAAAATTAGATGACTAATGTCTAAGACTTGTCTAAGTGTTTTATGCAATCTCCCCCAGGTATAAACAGGGCCTTTGAGAGAATTAAAAAAATCAAAGGATAACTAGAAAAGACGGCTCTGAAATTTATGACACTTTGAGACATCAAAGTGATTTCCATTCTCAGCTGAAAACATGTGAGACATGAATTTTGTGGATAAAGATCTGGTTTAGACAAGTTAGAAGGCATTATGAATAGTCTATGGGATACATTTGTGCTGACAGAGTGTCTCTGTGTGTAAAGCCTGTCTGTGTCGACCAACACTTTCACTCATTGTACTGAGAGACAAAACCTTTTCACACTGACCTAAAATCAGTCTTCCAGACTGCAGCAAACAGCACAGGTTAGAAGCTAAATTCACTTTGACAGTGCTAGAGGCCTGTTCATAAAACTTCGTTCCAAATCATAGAGATAACTGATGAGATAAACACACCGGCACAGCTTAAAGGGATAGTTCATGTAATATGAAAATTCCGCCATCATTATTTCCTAGAACACAAAAGAAGATAACTGTCTCAAAGATAAATGTCTCAATGTTTTTTTAAATACAGTGAAAACCAGTTCCTTAAATGTTCCTCAATTATATTCTTTTGTGATCAACAAAAGAAAGAAATGCATACAGGATTGGAAGAACATGAGGGTGAGTAAATTATGAAAAAAATGTAATCATTAGATAAAGTATCCCTATTCCACACTGTGCACAGTCAAATACTTTTGCATAGAAAGATGTACTGTATATTTAAAAATATGTTTATATTACCTATAAGCACAATTTCTTTTTTGTACAACATTAAAAGAAAGAATGTGTTATACCAATATATAAAAATCAGAAAGATGCCAGCAGGCAAAATCACAGATGTCAGTCCTCTAAATGTGAAATGCCACTGACACAGTGGCCGATGTGGTCACTGATGATTAAATATGACAAAGTAAGAGTCACGCTGCACTCTCTCTAGGCACAGAACATTCCCAGAAGACAAAACAAGCAATGCATACTCTGAACAGACACTCTGTCAGTGCAGTGCTGGAAGAGTTGTGAAACATTCATACATTCTTTCATACCCACTATATTATATACACCACATTTAAACAAGTTGGTTTAATGTCAATCTAAAATCAAATTCAAAGGCCAGAACTAATACTGTGTAATGCTGAAATATTTTACATTTTAAACATTTTTATAAACACAAGACTTTCCTGGCAGGTACTGCCCAATGCAAACAGTAGATAATGCTATGATAACATAGTCTGCTGGAGCTTGTTGAAACTGGGGCATTTCTTCATGCCTTTAGGAGACTTTTATTAAGCAGAGGAGAGACAAGAAAGGCTTTGGACACTCTATATTTTATGGACATATCTGTACCCACTGAAACCAGTTTCATATTTATGTTTATGTAAGACGGATAGTATGCCGTCTGTCCAAACACATATGATGCTGCACAGGTGGTATACTTTCACACAAGCTGCAACAAGCACAACTGCTGCCTCATGTTTCCTCAGTTGTGTCCCCTGTTGTGTGTCAACACAGGGGAAAGCTGTAACCCACTCACAGCTGACTCACCAATACACCCAGACTAATGCTGAGGAGAGCAAGAGGAACTTTCCACTATAGATCAGTTTTGGTTAATGCTCAGTGTTATTAAAAAAAATAATAGGCTAAATAATAAACATAAAAAGTCATTAAAACATCAAAAACAAAACTGGCATGTAACAAAACACTTCAGCCATTTTTTTTTCATGACTCAGCAAGTTTATTAGCCCACTGATTGTGAAAAAAAACTTCAAAATTAAAAAAAAAAAAAAAAGTTTATGTATCAAGTAATTATTTTGGATTAATCTGTTCAGCATGTAAAGAGGTATTTATGCATGCCTTGGGTGCAACTCCTTCCATTTTCTCACAGAATGTGTTTTCCTTTGCTGTCAAATTTGGGTCAGCATATGACAAATATGTATTATTAATAATGTGACAAATATGTATTATTAATATTGTTAAAAAATGCATTCACGTTATTGAGTGAATTAATCAAGAATACAGAATGCTTTCAAAGAAGGTTTCAAATATTTGACAGGGTTGACAGTTAGTAGTGTTAACAATTTATTTCACACGTGTATGATCCAATTTTTATATTTTCTGGTGTATCTACTAATAGGACCTATTTAAAATTATAAATGATAGAACTAATAGGACCTAGGCTATTTAAAATTAGATAAATGATCTGAATAAGTTAATGATATCAAATATATTGCAATATCAACATGTAAATAAATATTAAAAAAAAATAAAAGATATTGATATTGTTTGATTTTCTAATGTTTATTTTCTAATCCTAAATAGGCCATCTGTGTTGACAAAAAGTAGGAACAAGTTGCAAAAGCAAAAACAAAGTAGCCTGAGTGATAACTCAATGAAATTAAAATTGTACATTTCAATGAAACTGTACATTTGCAATAAAATTACTGTATTCATCATCTCTGATTAATAATGTGAAATTCCAGAAAGTCGCAGAAGTATTGTGAAAAACATTCATCTTAAATCTGTTACAGACCCCTAAATAATAAAGTTTTAATCTTCGTTAACAATTTTTACAGTAATAACAGTCCTACCTGTTGAATTTCTTCTTCTTGTAATGGCAACATTTGAAAAATCTTCATCTCCATCATCATAGCGGGCTTCAGCCATTAGTAGCCTATTAACAATGTGTCCGTGTTCAAACCTTAAACTTGCGTATATTACACAAAACTGACGAGATTTATGAATTCTCTCTCTCGCAGACGATAAAAACGTCTGACTTCATAAAACTCTTACTTAATAAGAAGTAAGTTCTCTGACTAGAGTTATGCAGATCTGTGTCTGTTAAACGCAGAGTGATGAACTGAACCCTGAGCTTGGCGCGAGCATCTTTACAAACAGATGAATGCGCTGTGCACGCGCGTCTGTGCATGCTGTAAAGCAGAGGGCGGAAAAGACCAAATCTGAACAAAGTTCATTATTTTCTATAAAGAGCTTATTCCAACTGCTGCTATGCCATGTGAAAAAGAAAGGACACCCCTTTGAATTTCTTGGTTTTCCTTATCAGGACATAATAATCATCAGGTCTTAAAATTTGGAAAATAAAACCTCAGATGAACAACAACACAAGACATATCATACACTGTCATTATTTATTAAACAAAAACTAGGCCAAAGTGGAAAAGTCATGGGTGACAAACTAAGGACACCCTTACTGTTAACAAATAAGAGGGTAAGTAACGGTCAGGCACTGCTAATCAAATATCTGTGTTATTTGATTAAATTTGACTAATTAACAACTTTGTCATTTATCTTCTATCCAACTCAACATACAGTAGACCGGGGTGTTTGTGAAAATGTAAATCATAAACTAAAAAAATTACAATAAATAAATAATCAAAATAATAAAGATTAAATGAAAAGATAAAAATAAATATTTTATTTGTTTACCTGCATGTGTGACTCCATTAACTTAAGTCCTTTGCCAGCTTTGCCAAATCGTCCTTCACCCAGCTTGTCACCGATTTTATAGCATCTGCGAATCAAGAGCCTAAACTAGGCATGTTTTTCACGGAGAGGGCTCGTAAGTCAGGTGAGCAGACAGAGGTGAGAGGCCGTCTCTCTCTATACACTTAAAGACACATTATATTTGAAAAGATACATGGCAAATGAATCATTGAATCACTTACATGGACCATTGCTGCATATGGCATATATATATTTTTATTTTATTTTATTTTGTTTTGTTTACACTTGTTGTTTAACTGATATTGTTATTACAGTTTTTTTTTCTATTCCTAACATCCCTTTGTCCAATCTGTAGTCACATTTTCAAAACACTAAACACAATTAGCACAACATCCGTCTGTTGTGACCATACCATTAACACAATTCATGTTGTTTTCACACAATATTCAGTCAATTAACACGTTTCTAAAATGCTTAAATTTTCTTTTTACACAAGCTTACCCCATACCAAAATCATGGATCTTTCTTACCGTTTTTACAAATGCTTAAACACAGGATGACAGAAATGAAGACCTAATGTTCCAAACTTTAAATATAGTGTAATGCCTCTACTTCTGCAACAACGACAGCTTAAAAGAGCTGATAAGAATTATTTTAATTACTGCTAATTGAGAAATAGCTGATTCAAATCTTAATGAATAATTTCAAGTCTTTCAACTACATGGCCATGCACAATAAAAAAAGGCACTCTTTGGACTGGTTTTGTTCAAAACAATACAGAACAACACAGAGAAGCAGAAAAAGAAAGAAAATATTTGGATGAGGGAGAGGAGTAGTTGGACCAGGACTGTCTGGTTTGGTTGAGCTACCAAATCGGACATAAAGAGACTACAGCGGACAGTCAGGACTGCTGAGAGGATTATTGGTGCCCCCTTGCTCAACCTCCAAGATCTTTACATCTCCAGAATGAGGAAAAGTGCTAAGAAAGTCACTTTGGATTCCACACACCCAGCCCATTCTCTATCACCTGTTGCTTTCTGGTTGGTGCTATATAGCACTGAGCACCAGAACAGCCAGGCACAAGAACAGTTTTTTTTTTTTTTTTCCCGTAGGCTATATTCAACCTGAACAATTAAAACATTCATAACTATACATTGTCCATCATAACTGATAAATTTATACATAGAATCCAAAAATTGTACATTTGTAAACTACACATTTGTAAATAACATATCTGGACATTCATTTAAAATAAAATAAGTTTTTTCTCTATATTTCTACTTCTGTATATAGTGCATTATTTATTTTTCTGTCTTTTTTATATTAGTATTATAATTCACTGTATGTCTGCACCATCATGTATGTTTGCAGTATGTCTGTATTTTCTTCTGCACTGGAAGCTCCTGTTGCCAAGTCAAACTCCTTCTGTGTGTAAACATACTTGGTGATAAAGCTCTTTCTGACTTTCTGACAAAGGAGAAGGAGAGGTAGGGGCAAAAGGAAAAGGGCTGTATGTTTTGTCACTTTTCTTTTACATTCCATACTGATGACTCCTTCATTATGCAGTATACATAATGAACCCACACTTTCACACACAAAAGATGACTGAATTATTATTGTTATTATTATTATTATTATTGTTGTTGTTGTTTAAATGGATGTCATATTGTTTTTTTTCTATGCAAGTCGAACTGAAACATGACAATTAATGCAGTTTTTGTTATGCCATTAATTGTCAGCATTTTGACATTTTATGCGTTATGATTGACTATATGTTCTCTTTGGATAGAAAACTAGTGCTTATGTTTTGACCGAATGACTTGTGAATCAGGTTTGCTGTGTTTTGATAGAGTTAGTGTATGCAGAAAAAGGTATTCAGCATTTTGAAATGTAGAGTTTGTATTTATTCAACAAAATATGGTTTTGGCCAGAAAATTAACTATTTGGCTAATTGTGTGATGTAGGTGTGTCGCTGTGTTAAGAGTTTAGAAAAGTACTTAAAGTATTGGTAAATGCTTGTTAGCAATTTGAAAAAAAATAAATAAATAAAACAACTGTAACAATGTTTTTAAATGATTTTCAAACGAAACTGAATTCTGAAGTTTTTCAAGTTGATTCAGTGATGCAACTTCAAATAGTCAGTCTGAATAATTTTTGTGATTAACTTGGAAGACTGACGTGGAAAAAAAATGACAGAAACAATCTATGCTTTTTATTAGAAAAGAAGTAAGATAACCTTCTGATTTTCTACTTGTTCTCTGGTAGTGTTAAAGCGATCAAATGACATGCGTTTATGATCAAAACACTCACAAAAGAGATAAAGTTAATGTGCTAGAGAAATGTTTGCATTTAAAGAGGTTTATTATTATTATTATTATTATTATTATTATTACTGTTGTTATAATTATATTCAGTAGGGGTTTATTTTAACACAAGCTGCACATTACAGTTTGATTACCATCCATTTAAAATGTAACTGTAATGAAATACAGTTACTCATATTTTGTGTTTTAAATATGTAACTAAGTTACATGTACTCTCCATAACCCTGTTCACTGGAAACAATGATTCAGTTTTACATTCATAATTATGGTTTTGTGTTGAGTAACACATTTTTCATGAATGTGTCATTTTAGGTGAACAGGGTAAAAAAACAAAAAACAAACAAAAAAAACCTAATATCTCTATACTTCCCTATTTGATTAATTAAGACATGAAGAAAATGTTTTTTTTATTACAAGTTTTCTGAAATGTTATATATGTTTAAATATGCAAATGAAGAATTATCTATAAATATATGCTGACTGCATAAACTTCCAGAAAAGAAATCTGAACATTCTATGAAGCCAGGTTCAGAATTGTTGTTTTATTTTGTTGACATATTAGTCAAAAGTTTTCACAGAGGAGAGTGTGTTCAACAAGTATACCCCATTCTGGAACATCATAAAGAATAGTGAAGCTCTGCACAGAATTTGTCAGTTTATATATGGTATCCAGTTCATCAGGATTGATAAATGGTATGTAAATGCAATTATTTATTTTTTTATTTTTTTATTTTTTTTGACATTGTCACAACTCTGTATATATTTTCTGATCCAATAGGACACACAACCACAAAAAGATAAACCTGCAGCTAATTCAGCTAGTGAGCCTATATAAATAAACCTGATTGAGAATTCAGATTAAGAAGTTCAGTGTGATGACTTTAAAGCTGAATTACTTACTTGTAACTTGTATTTGCATAAGGGGTAACAAATGATGACATTATATGTAAAATGTTTTGTGGGGCTTTTTTGATACTTGTAAACATACTCATGGATGTAAATTATGAAATAAAATTAATCTTAATTGTAAATGTGTTGGTCTGTTATTGTCTTCAGTCTCAGAAACTATGAACAATCTGGTTAGGCAACATCTCTTAAATTTAAGACTGCTCTTGTGAAAAATCAGTAATAATCCATATTAGTCAAACAAAAAGTAAGTGTTGTATTCTGATACAACATACTTATCTAATAGCATAATGAACTCTTGTGTGTGTGCCATAACCACCACAGACACTGAGGGGGAGTATAACAATCAAATATGGCCAACTTGTCCACATATAATAAAAAAATTAACCCAAAAGTTAATTTTTCTTTTTCTTCATCATCAATGGATAATTTCTCTTCTTTTACTCAATTTTACCTTTTCTAAATTCAGAGTTTTAGATGGCTTTTTTTAATTTTTTTTTTTTTCTGTGCAGATCCATAAAGTCTGTAGGCTTCTTTTGGGCTGTCTTCTCGTGCCATTAACGCTTTGACCAGCAGGTGTCGCCAGCGTGCGGCGTTTCGAGCGCTTCCAAAGCCACTTCTAAACAATGAGCCATTTTGCGAAGCAATAAAGTTTCAAAAAGCTTCCTTTCTCTCATCACTGTTACAGAGTCTTTTTGGCTTCTTAAAACACTGATGTTTTATATGGATTCCTTCAGAATTCCACTGAAACTCGTATAGCGCATGTTTATGGCTCATGTGATAACGCAAGTGCTCTTCTTCTGAGATATAATCACAGCTGGTTTTTGGTTTATTACCGCCACTAAATGGACAGGAGTGGGGATCTATGGCGAGGGCGCACCAAAGAAAATAAAAAATAAAAGTAGGCTTACTCTCATTTTTGGTAGTCTACAGCCACACTTGAACCCATAGAAAAGACAAGACTAAGAGCACTTCATGGGTTCCAAATATGTTTCATTTGAAGACATAATCGAATATTATAGGTATGCATTTATAATATTCAAATAAGAGTGCGTTGGAACAACAAGGCATTAGAATCTATTGTTAATTGAAATCTGAAATGGAATACTTTAAATGCACTTAATAAGAACAAATGTAGCTCTTTTATGTTGGACTATGATCGTTCGTGTACCGTTAATAATAACTGTAATGTTATTAGGATATTAAAAAATAAGAGCCTGTATATTGAAATAAGAGTGAGCAAGCGCCTAAGCAGCAGCCAATCACGGGTCGGGTGTAGACAGCAGGGGCGGGGCTTGTGATCGAGCTCACCTGTCTAATCCACGCTCAGGTGACCGAGCGAGCGCAGTGGCGTCAGAGATCTCTGGATCTGATCTGATAGACTCAACAGAACCGTCGCCGCGAGCTGCACTGAGCTAAAGTTATGAAACCGATAACGAGACGGGATTATGATTGTTTAATCACAGTGGAATATGACAGAGGGAAACAGAGCTGCTGAGTCGAAGGTGTCAGGTGTTTGGACATAAAGGCGAAGTATGTGTTATTTAACAATACTGTCCAAGTTGTTGCTGTTTTATTTTTATATGTTTTGATTTAGATTTTTTTTTTTTTTAGCATATAACGGGTTATTGTGTTTTGCTGCTTAAAAGCAGAGTGGTGTAAATTGTTTTTATTCCAGCTCGAACGTAAACAGGTTGTTCTAGGTTGTCTTGAAAAACAGACGACTCAAGATGGAGCCATGAAACAAAATCCTAGTTATTTACATAACTAACTACATAGTTAATAATCTACTTTATTGTCTATACGCACAAGTCTGTTCTAAAGATCTTTTGTAGTTTACTGAAACAACTTCTTTAGATTCTTTGTTGACATGTCGTGAAAAATGAAGCAAAGCTTTTATTTATTTATTTATTTTATTTATTTATTCCCCAACGATAATAGGAATCTATAGTTTGCAGACTTAAGTTAATACACTGAGTTTTAAGTGTTTAGTGTAATGTGATTAGTGTAATGTGAGACACTTTTTTGCAATTTTGACTTGTGTATCATATTTCCATATGAAGTCAAAATAATAAATCAAAAACTTATACCGTTTTGAAATCCCCAAGATGTTTCCTAACATAACACTGTTACTTTTATGGGATCACATTCACAAGGAATCACATCTATATTTTAACCATGGGTCACTTTTATTTAAAGTGCAATGCATTCTAAATTCATTCTAATTGGTACTTTGAGCAAGTTATGCCGCAAGAGTTGGTTGTAAATTCAGATGTTTACAGACTGATAATCAGACAGCCAAGAGAGTGCTAACAGTGGTGGTGATATGAAAGAAAGAGGAGCCGAGTAGAAATGTAAGTTATGGATAAAGAAACAGACATATAAACAAATAGATATGACAACAGGGAGAGAGACAGAGAAAATCACTGATAGAGTTAGTATGAAAGCAGGAGAGCTCTGAGAACGGTGCTCTGTAGAGAGTTGTGTGTGTATGAGAAAGTCCCTCTTTGTGATTGTTATTCTTCGCAACAGGTGAAAGAAGTCACACACCTTAGTTTCTGGTTGCACCTGTGATGTAATGTGACTTTATAGCTGTATGTTTTTACCAAATACAAACAAGCCTAAATAGATTGTCCTAGTAATTTTATGTTAAAAAATTACTGCTAACAGCAGCAAAAAAGAAAGTTGTTGTCACATACAAGTGTCACAGTTGCCTGTCATGCATATCATTCCAAAGCTTGTCCATGATGCATTCCAGCAGCTGCCAAGCTAAATGATGTAATTGTAGTATTATTTATTTACAATGATAGGTTTTAATAATAATTTAAATTCACTTTATTTTTTATGTTTTCATTTTTAATTTAGTTTCATTTTTAGTCATTTTGTTATGTGCAAAAGTTTTTCTGTTTAGGTTTATTTTATTTCAGTTTTAGCTCCTTTTAATTTTTTATTTATTTCCAGTTAGTAATTTTAGTGCTACAACTTGTTTTCAAATGGTTTGTTTATTTTAAGTTTCAGATTTGTTTCATATTTCATAATAATTTCATACACTGTAAAAAGTGATAAGTTGACTTAATTTAAAAAAACCGAGTAAACCCTTTGCCTTAAAATTATTAAGTAAATAATAATTTTAAAAAAATGTTAAGTGAACTTGACAATTCACTTAACTTATTTTTCTAAATTTTAAGTTGTCAACTTATCACTTTTTACAGTGTAATATAGTGGATTGTCTGGTTTTTGAAAGAAGAAACACTTCAGGTTGATATTGTACAACTTTTACAGATTAACAGAAAACAGATTAACAGCTTTAACTTGTGTCTAAACTTCAGTAGACAATTCCAGCTGTAGCTCCTCCCCTTGGTTTGCCCTAGCCTGGTTCAGCCTTGTCTTGTGTTGAAGATTAAAACACACACACACACACACACACACACACAAACTAACCTTCAGGACTGCATAGCTGTGATATTAGTCTCAGTAGGGAATGCTGTAGGAATAGTAACTGATTATGACATCACTTGAACTATGAATTATGTCACAAACAATGTTGTGCCATTTAGTTATTTCACTCATTTCTGGTTTATTATTATTCATAAATCTTGTTTACTCAGACTGAATCATCAGAGACTCCTGGTGAAAGAGTGATGTTGAATGCTTACATGAAAAAAACATCTCAGTGGGACTGAAAAGAGTGTTCAGACTTCAAAAAGCATTCGGTGTGTCTCTCATCTCTGCGTTTGATCTGACTCATGTAATTGCAGCAAGCGAGCTTTGTGAGACAAACCATGTCATAAGGGCTTTCTGTGTGCAAACATTCTCTCTCTTTCTATCATTTTTCAGATCTCTCATTTTGTTTGTCCTTCCCCTTTGAAACCTACACAAACAGCCTTTTCTCAGTTGGTACATATGAACATCCCACATATTCATGATAAATGCTAGCAAGCCATCAATGTTATAGCATGCCTGTTATACCAGGATTTCAGCAGTGTTTATGTTGTTTCCTTAGGCATTTTCAAATTTTAAATAAATATAGTACTAATTATGTATTCATTATGAACAAATCCTAAACTCTAGTAGCGTTTTGTTGTATGATACCAAGAGTAGGCTTTGTTTACATTGTGCCCTCTCCTCTTTGTCCTAAGGTGCTGGATTTTATTTTGGAAAACTGTATGCTTAGTTTTGCCTGTTTGTTTGTTTTTTTTTTTTGTTTTACCTTTTTTGTCTTTTTTTTCTGTCTCCAAAATACATAATATTTAATAAATTAAATATATATATATATTTTTTTAAATAAATTTGCTATATCTCAGTGTAACAGGCAGCTCCATAAAACCCTCTCCCTTTAGAAAGCATTCATCTGTGGGAAGGATTGCCTTCATTTGTGTCATAGATTTTCTGTTTTTCAGGATAATTTTTTTTTTAACGCTTGTAAGTGTGGACAAACTCTGTAAAGATAATATAAACATAAACCATGTTTTCGTATGGAAACATGCAAGCATACCATATTTGCATAGGTTCTTGCATTATGTAAACTTGTTGTTTTCCCAACCTGCTTCCCTGTTTGTAAGTACCACCATTAGGATTGCGAATGTCTCCATAGTTACTGGTCCCAAGTTATCTCTAGGCGTGTGCAGTTCCACCAATCAGGATGGAGACAGGTGGTGTTAATATGTATGCAGATCAGGTGCTTTGAATGCTGGGTAGGGAACTGAGTGTATAGTATAAACATACCACACGTTTGCATCTCACGTGTGTACAGTAAAACCTTCAGCATTACTGAAGAGGCGTATAACATCAAAGGCCATAAAATTATGATAAGGGTTCTGGTTATCTGCTGCCTTTTGGCATAAATATCAAAATTCATTTGAAGATAATGTATTGCTGCTCTTTATGATTCCAGGGACAGATGTAGCTTTTGAAAATGTTTTCATGTGTACATTCACCATCAGGTCAGAAACTGGGACCTAAACCAGGACGAGTACTTGACGCTGTAGTCGTCTCTTCTTTGTATCCATTGTAAATTTTTCAGTAGACTCTGTCACTGTAATAGCCTCACGTCACCCAATCTCCATGGGCACCAGGACTCCCAGTAAATTCCCCTTGTATGTCTCCAGACAGTGCTTGATCATGATAAACATGCCTGCTTTGATTTGCTTGGGTGTCCTTCATGTGTACGTGCCTGCCTGCTTTTGTGTTTGTGTGTGTGTGTGTGTGTGTGTATGAGAGAGAGAGAGAGAGAGAAAGAGCAAGGGCCAGGTGTTTCCATCATGAAAGTCATATGCTGGGAGATCAAAAACCACACATTACTGTCTGTTGGTAATGCGATCGTTCATAATTTTTATGTATAGATTTTCTTTATACTAGAGTTATTGTCAATTTAAATATGTAAATATTTAATTATACTTGCTCATTTACCACTTTTTATTTTAATTACATTTGCCATCATCTAACACTCCAAGTTAATCTTTAAAAACTCTAATAGTTTAATACATTGTTAAATGTAATCTCTAGCAAATCTCAGTGAATTTTTAATACTGTACATTAATAATTTTGTAATGCTCAATTTGCTTGTAGCATTTTAATTTTTTTTTAATCAGTTATCACATTTTTATCCATAAAGTTGAAATGTAATGATTTTAAAGAGTCCTTAAAGAGAGAGTTCACCCAAAAATGAACATTTTGTCATCATTGTCACCCTCAGTTTCTTTCTTAAAAGAAGATATTTTGAAGAATGCTTGTAATCAAGCAGTTGATGGTCCCCATTGACTTCCATAGTATTTCTTTCCCTACTATGAAAGTCAATGGGAACAAACAACTGTTTGGTTCTTCAAAATTCTTTAAAATCTTCTTTTGTGTTCAACATAAGAAAGAAACTTACACAGGTTTGGAATGACATGAGGGTCAGTAAATGATGACAAATTTTTCATCTTTGGATGAACTACTCTGTAATTTTTTAACATGAATTTTTCTGTAAAAAATGTTGCTGTTAATTTAACTGACCTCATTTCAACCTTGCTTCAAATGAAACTTCTGAGCTTCTGATCGGACATATGGCATTTGGACATATGGTGTGGAATGTGCTGGGCAAGTGCTAGTGGATGACTGCACAGAGAACAATCTACAACACAAGTTATGACAGCCCTGTGATAGGGTGGAACTGACTTGCTAGCCATGTTTCAGCATGAAAAGCTGCAAGGACACTCCCTTTAGCTTGCAGGGCATGAAACCCAACCCATTCTCAAAGGAGAGTCAATCACAAAGGGACTCCACGCAAATAGTCCAGCCCTGACCAGTATCACATTACTTTCTAAAGTAATGACCTTGTAAAAAAAGAAAGGAAACTCTGCCTTTTCTCAGTCGTTAAACTTTAAAAACGGGGTTTTTATTTTTTTTTTTTTACTACGCATGTGAACAGGTGCTCTTATGAGGCCCTGTGAGTTTTGGTGTGACTACAAACACGTGGAACCTGTTTTTCAATGGTGTGATGTGACATTTAAAGGGTGATGTTATTTCAGGCCTACTTTATATGATGCGACAAGCATTAGTGCTCAGATAAAAATCAGCAATTATGGAGATGTGTAGTGAGACTGTGTTTTTAAATTACATCTTCACCTTAAATATTCTTGCTGAGGTTTGTAATTTCTCAGGAAGCAGTCAGTATCGAATTGACATAATTAACTAAATGAGCTTAACTGGGTTAGTGTGGTTACTCTGAAGTAAACACAGAACACAGTGTGCTCATGAGTGACTTCATTCTCATGCACCCACATGTTAGACCATTACCAAGATAAGACATCTGTGCTGCTCAGTCAGGAAAGTCATTTCCCTAATATCAGTATAAAAGCCCTGTCCCAGATTTGTCCCGGTATCTCCACTGATCTCTTTGAAGAAGTAGAACAAGATCAAGAATCCAGTGTAGTTTCCTCTCCAGAGGTTTTCTCTGTCCACCCCTCTCACGCTGATTAATGAGTGTATGCATAATTTGGGTCACGTTTTTCTGATAACAGAACATGTACCCTGGTCATTTTCTGTGAGCGCATCTCATCTGGACCTCCTCAGATGGTTTTGAGTCCAGGCATTGCTGTGAGACCTGGTAAGGAAGCTGCCTTTATTGTAGTACATAAGTAATGTTAAAATGTTTTATCTGAAGCTCCTTTTACTCATAGCAATCACTGCATGTGATTTTTATAGTCAAATTGATCACTCAGTAAAGGTCTGTAATGCTGCTGAATCGCCAGGTTCAGATGCTTAACAGTAAATGCACTTGTCCACTAGTCATGGACACACACTGGTACATTGTTTGTGCAGTTATGCACAGCTGCAGTTTGTGTCCAGAACCCAAGATGACTGGCTTGCTACCCAGTCAATGATTTAACTGACAGTGGTTTTCAATGAAGGCATCATGTAAGGAAACTTTCAAGGCATCATAACCTCATGATAATGATCCACAGCAAGTTTAAGTGAGCTTTAGACATAACCAGGCTGGTTGCAAAGGAGCAGAAAATTCCCAGTAAATTTCTGGAAACTTTCCTAAAGTTTCCAAAAAGTCCTGGAACGTTTCCAGAAACTTAGAGGAGATTTTCTGCCCCTTTGCAACCCTCCACCAGGCAAATTTTTTATGACTACACTCTTTAAAAAAAAAAAAAAAAAAAAAAAAAAAAAGTGCTAGGAAGAACCAAAAAGGGGGTTTCGCGGCGATGCCATAGAGGAACCATTTTTGGTTCCCTGAAGAACCATTTTGTGAAAGGTTCTTTAAAGAACCGGTGTTTTTCTTGGCTCCATAAAGCACCTTTTCTGGTACTACAAAGAACCCTTTTTAAAGGTTCTTCAAAGAACCACTGATGAATAGGTTCTTTATGACCCCATTTCTTCCAGATCAATATCCTTACATTTATCATACTATAAATTTTCTTTAATAGGATTGTTCATAAAATAATTTTGAAAAGAAAAAGAAAATCCAGAAGTAACAAGACTTGGCAAGATGTATGATTAAAATGTTTATTGTATTTACAGTATACATCAATGCAGTATATATCATACCTCAATACTGTGTATATGTGTTTAATAGGGATGTGCACAAGTACTAGAGTACTCAGACTTGACAGCAATGATTGATAATTTTTTAAAGTCACTGCAATCATCATTTTCACGATCAGTCGTCGCTGTCAAGTCTGAGTACTCCATGATCACATGACTTTATAAATTTCTCTTTTTCTGACTGGTTATGGCAGCATTTTGGGTGGTACCTGAGCTCTGACTAGTTAGTGTTAGGACAGCATGCCATCCAGACAAAATCAAAACCACCAGTACTTGAAATGAAAAACTGACAAAAATGCCCATCCCTAGTGTGTAATACAGTGAATACAGCGGGTTAATGTCAGTACCCCCATCATCCACTAGTATGCCCTTTTTCATCCTGTGGAAACTGCCACTGGTGGTTCAAAGAGTTCCTGCTTTCACAGTCCTTTTGATGAATGGTTGAGGCTGGGTACGTAGGATCCTGTAACAAAAAACACTTTCATTAGTTACTTAATTTTCACAGGTTTAGCATAGGTATAATGATGCAAAATGACAAATAAAGATAATGGTAAGGTATTTTTAAGCTGAACAGCAGTAAGAATAGAGACAAAATCAAAGCAAGTCAAAGAATTTTGGAAGTTCTTCCATCCATCTATTCACTCTCCAAACCACTTATCCTCTCTAGGGTCATGGGGGCTGCAGCCTATCCCAGCATCTTTGGCCACAAATGCATCCAATTAATGGTATTTAAGCAATATAAGCACTAGGTAACAATATTATACAGTATCTGTCAAAATTTTGGAAACATTACAATGTTTTTGAAAAAACAACCAAATGAAAATCTCTTCTGGTCACTAAGTCTGCATTTATTTAATCAATAATACAGAGAAAATAGTAATATTGTAAAATATCATTACAAATTCAAAGAACTGTTGTCTGTTTTAATATACTGTAAATTGTAATTTATTCCTGTGATAAAAAGCTGAATTTTCAGCATCATTATTCCAGTCTTCAGTGTCACATGAAATGATTTTAATATGCTGATTTGCTGTTTTTTATTTTTATTTTTTTTTTTAAAGAATTTAACATTTCCTATTCTTAAAACAGTTTAAAACAGTTTTTGCTTAACTTTTTTTTTTTTTTCAGGATTCATTAATGAATAGAAAAAACAATGAACAGCATTTTTTAAATGTACTAAACAATTTGGTAAATAGAAATCTTTTCCAATATTATAAATGTCTTCATTGTTACTTCTGATAAATGTAATGCACACTTGATTAATAAAAGTATTAATTTCTCTCTTTTCTTACCACAAATGTTTGAATGGTATTGTTTCCATAAAAATGTTAAGCAGCAAAAACTGTTTTCAACATTGGTAATAATCAGAAATGTTTCTTGAGCTGCAAATCAGCATATTAGAATGATTTCTGAAGGATCGTCTGAAGGAACACACACACACAAACCAGTTTGTTAAAATAACAATGTTTTTAGGTTTGTGTCACTCATGTTTGGATGTCAAAACCTTCTTAAAATAACTAATATAACAGATGCATGGTGATATAAGAAAATATGTTGTGAGAGAATGCATATTTAAAGAGCTTTCTCAGCTCACCTGTGTTTCCTGTATTTCTGTCAGCAGCTCCCTTCAGAAACTTTGAAATTTAGGAGCTTTTCTTCTGTTGTAGAGATATTATATTATCACTCCTGAAACCACAGAACAATTTTTATCAATATTTGTTTACCATGAAAGATAAAAACACGTTTGAACTAACATTAGATTCAGTTAATTCGCGCTTCTTGTAAATGACGTCACCGATTAACTGTACAGCGCATAACTTTCAATAAACCATAGACAAACTGACCGCAAACCCTTTACAAAGCTATCAAAACCTCTCATCTACACATAAAGATGTGATTAAAAGCCCAAACTCTCATAAACAAGAGCTCAAGCTATAACTTCGATTTTTTTTAGCTTAACTTACCTCACCTGAAAACAGTTGAGATGCTTACGGACTTTTTCCGAAGTTTTCTGTGAAGTAAATATTCAACAGAAACGTGTCAGTTACATGTAAGAAAATGTCTGGAACAGTTGTATGTGATATTTGTGTGATTTTTAGGGACTAAACTCACCTGAAAGCAGTGAAAACAGCAGCGAGAGATGGAGATTTACGGTTTGTCAGTTGGTGTTGTCGCCCCGTTTCCATGGCAACTCCCTCCGCTCCAGCGTTTGAATAAGACTCCAGTATTCAGCGCGCACGCCCATTAAAACACGTCAGTCACGCAGCATATGCATAAATCAGAATCAGAATCAGAATGAGCTTTATTGGCCAGGTATGCTTACACATACGAGGAATTTGTTTTTGTGACAGAAGCTCTACAGTGCAACAGAAAGACAGCGACAGGACACAGATAATAAAGAATAATATACAAATAGGCAATGTACAAATAGCAAAAACACAATATATAGACAATTATGGTGTACAGGTCTAATATGTGCAAATCTGAAATGAAAAAAATAAGTATGTGTGTTGAATAAATAATTTATAATAGTGTTGTGTGTTCCACTTTTAATGTCAAGTGTTCATGAGATGGATTGCCTGAGGGAAGAAACTGTTCCTGTGTCTGGTCGTTCTGGTGCTCAGAGCTCTGTAGCGTCGACCAGACGGCAACAGTTCAAAGAGGGAGTGTGCTGGATGTGAGGGGTCCAGAGTGATTTTGCCAGCCCTTTTGCTCACTCTGGATGAGTACAGTTCTTGGAGAGTGGGGAGGGTTGTACCAATGATTCGCTCAGCAGTCCGGACTACCCTCCGTAGTCTTCTGAGGTCAGATTTGGTAGCTGAGCTGAACCAGACAGTTATTGAAGTGCAGAGGACGGATTCAATGATGGCGGAGTAGAACTGATTCAGCAAGTCCTGTGGCAGGTTGAACTTCCTCAGCTGGCGAAGGAAGTACAACCTCTGCTGGGCCTTTTTCACAATGGAGTCTATGTGATTGTCCCACTTCAGGTCCTGGGAGATGGTGGTGCCCAGGAATCTGAATGACTCCACTGCAGTCACAGTGCTGTTCATGATGGTGAGTGGGGGGAGTGCAGAGGGGTTCCTCCTGAAGTCCACGATCATCTCCACAGTTTTGAGCGTGTTGAGCTCCAGGTTGTTAAGACTGCACCAGACAGCCAGCTCCTTAACCTCCTGTCTGTAGGCAGACTCGTCACCGTCCTGGATGAGGCCGATCAGTGTGATGTCGTCTGCAAACTTCAGGAGCTTGACAGAGGGGTCTTTAGATGTGCAGTCGTTAGTGTACAGGGAGAAGAGCAGTGGGGAGAGAACACAGCCCTGAGGAGCTCCAGTGCTGATGGTGCGGGTGCTGGATGTGTATTTTCCCAGCCTCACTAGCTGCTGCCTGTCTGTCAGGAAGCTGGTGATCCACTGACAGACGGAGGTGGGGACGGAGAGTTGAGTTAGTTTGTTCTGAAGGGTGTCCGGGATGATGGTGTTAAAAGCGGAGCTGAAGTCTACGAACAGGATCCTCACATAAGTCCCTGGTCTGTCCAGATGCTGCAGGATGAAGTGCAGTCCCATGTTGACTGCATCATCCACAGACCTGTTTGCTCTGTAGGCAAACTGCAGGGGGTCCAGTAAGGGTCCAGTGGAGGACTTCAGATAAGCCAAAACCAGTCTTTCAAATGACTTCATGACCACAGATGTTAGAGCCACAGGTCTGTAGTCATTAAGTCCAGTAATTTTGGGTTTCTTTGGGACGGGGATGATGGTGGAGCGTTTGAAGCATGAGGGGACTTCGCACAGCTCCAGAGATCTGTTGAAGATCTGTGTGAAGATGGGGGCCAGCTGGTCAGCACAGATTTTTAGGCAGGCTGGTGACACACCGTCTGGGCCTGGTGCTTTCCTTCTTTTGTTCTTCCTGAAGACCTGGCGCACCTCATCTTCGCTGATCTGAATTGCAGGTGTGGGGGAGACGGGGGTTGTGGGAGGTGTGAATGGTTGTGTGGAGAGGTGTTCAGGGCGGGTGTGGGGTGTTTTTTCAAACCTGCAATAGAACTCGTTCAGACCGTCTGCCAGGTGTTGATTCTCCAGAGTGCTGGGGGATGGTGACTTGTAACTGGTGATTTCTTTCATACCTTTCCACACTGAAGCAGAATCACTGGAAGAGAATTTTTTCCTTAGCTTGCCGGAATAATTCCTCTTTGCCACTCTGATCTCCTTTTCCAGTGTGTATTTGGCCTGTTTATACAAGACTTTATCCCCCTTTCTGTAAGCATCTTCTTTGGCCTGACGGAGCTGTCTGAGTTTTGCAGTGAACCATGGTTTGTCGTTGTTGTAAGTTAGATGAGTATTGGTAGGAATGCACATATCCTCACAGAAACTGATATAAGATGTTACAGTCTCTGTGAGCTCATCCAGATCATTTGCGGCAGCTTCAAAAACAGTCCAATCAGTAAGGTCGAAACAGGCTTGTAAATCCCACTCTGTTTCATTAGTCCATCTTTTAACAGTTCTTAATACAGGTTTTCCAGATTTGAGTTTCTGCCTGTAGGTCGGTATAAGATGATCCAAACAGTGATCAGAGAGTCCTAAAGCTGCTCATGGGACAGAGTGATATGCGTCCTTTATCGCTGTGTAGCAATAAACCTCTAGAATTAGAACACTACATAAACAACTTAAAATCACATTAAATCTTTATTAAATCGTGAATTTGAAAATCATTTTGTAGTTCTACGACCAATTCACAGATGCAAAATGGATAGTGGGACAAAGTGGCACTTTTATATTTTAAGATTTTGTATCACTCAGCCTTTTTATTTTATTTTAAAACATGATTGCAGTATTTTTTATGCTAAACTTAAATAACTAGCCTAATAATTTTTTGAGTCATGCAAAACAGCATTAAAATAGATAATAGATATAAAAGGATCTACTGGTCTTTTTTAATTAATAAACACCAAAACACTATTTATATAACTCAAAAGTAATACTTTTTATTACACTATAATTGAATGCAACTAATAGAAAATGAGTCTGGAATGAGTTCTGGACCAGACAAGACAATTTAGCTCACTTGATCTCACGTTCCAGAAACACAAATATTTACAACATGATGAGTGTGAAGAACTATTAAATAGTCTCTGGAACCTTTCTGTGCAATAAAGAACCTTTCTGTGCTACAAAGAACCTTTTGTGCAATGGAAAGGTTCTTTGGATATTAAAGGTTCTTCATGGAACCATATACACCCTGCCAAAGAACCATTTAAGAACCTTTTTCTTTTTAAGAGTGTACTCTCCTTATTCTTGGGTAGAAATACAATAGAAATACAATTTCTCTTTCACTTTCTCAATACAATTTTTGTTTTAGTATGACAATATTTTTTTAATCTTTCTATTCTTTATAACTTTGTTTTTATTTATTGATAAATTAAAAATAGCCTTCTGTGTTGACATGCTGGGTGACTTTACCAGCCAGTAAATTAGGCCTAAGTCAATTCTTAAGGTCTGTTATGCTCACCAGATTTTCATTTATTTGATCAAAAATAGAATATAAACAGTATATTCTTACAATGTAAATTAACTGTTGAAATATATTTTGAAATTTTACATTTATAATTTGTTCTTGTGTGTCACGTGATCCATTCTTCAGTGTCACATGATCCTTCAGACATCATTCTGTTATGCTGATTTAGTGCTCAAGCATCAATTAATGTTGTGGAAAGTAGTATGCATGTTTGTGAAAACAATGACACCTTTTTTAGGGTTCATTTGGAATAGAAAGTTCAAAAGGACAGCATATTTCAAATAAATATTTTCTGATATCATACGTTATGTTTTTGGTTACAAGTGGGGTCGTCTATTCTCACTAAAACACAGAATTTGCAAGGCTGGTCTTGACAAAGAAGGTCTCTTTCAGGGAAAAAATATTCCCAGCAGTTTAACCACAACTCCTCTAGTTGCAGTGGCTCATGGGATCAGTATTTTCATGCTCTGTGTGTCTGTCCATTTATTGAATGGGGTTTAAGAGTAGCTTTATTTTGGATTTTATACAATTTCACTTGGAGGTTTTCACAGACAGAAGTTCTCTCTATCCCCTTCTCCCCCTCTCTGCATTTCTGAATTCCCACCTCCTCTTCTCTTGTCTTCCTCGTTCTTATTCTCATTCTCATTCCCACTCTTCTGCAGTACCATTTTAAACCTCTTTGTCACTGCTCTGATCCATCTAGTCATTTCCTGGCCCTGATCGTCTCACTCACACTGCTCTCATTAACACAGCTAAGCTGTTCTTCATATTTTTGATTTTTTTTTTCCAGAACCCGTGTTGACTAAATCTAAATCTACATGTCTCAGAAGAGCTCCTGAGCCCTCTGAAGATGTGAATGTTTTCTGCCTTATGAAATACAGTGTCTCCAGCAGCAGCTTTCAGCAGTCTGGATGAGGTAGGTCGAAATTCAAATCCATTGTGACTGTCTTTCCTCTGGATTTGTGTGTTTTAGTGAGAGTAGATGCCCCTACTTGTAACCAAAAACATATGTATCTCTATTTCTGTCACATTTGTGTTTCAAACTGATCTTTCCACAATGATTGGCTCTAAATTCAGGCATGGTTAATAGTTTCTGCCTACTGATTGGCTGTTTAGTATTGTGTAAAGATTCACATGGCAAATTCACAGTTGTGGTGTGTGTGATGCACTATGCTGAAGCTGAGATAGAGAACACCTCTTAAAACCTTTTGACCATTATTATTATTAAGATAAAGAATAATGAAAGCAAACTATGCATGTTATGTTATGTTTTTATTATAGTGTTATTATTTAGTTAGTAATTTATTTATTTATTTGTTTATTTATTTATTTATTTATTGTAGGAAAAACTGTAAAAAAATGTATCTGCATAAAAATAATCCATAATGGTTTTGATCAATTTAAAACAATACTGGTCAACCTCAAATCAAATATTCATCTAAAGGCTTCAGTGAATGATAGGGAAAAGCCTACATGAGAAACCTTTGAATACTGTTTAAACAGCATCCCAACATGCATCAACATGCAAAAATATATCCAAAACATAATTACATTTTTTGGGTTATTGCATAACTTTTATAATTTTGCATTCTGCGAGGTGTGACTTTTTATTTTTTATTTATTTATTTTTTTTTAACACACAGATATAGTAAGCCTTCAGACCACATGGATTGTGGAGAATGCCATTGTTGCTGCCTTTGCTCATCTTTTAGACAAAACACACACACACACACACACACACACACACACACACACACACACCACAGAAACTATAGCTTATACTCCCCCCACACATTTTTGAGTGGAGTCAGAGAGTATCTTTGTATCCATCTATAATCACTAGTGCTTGCACACATGTTTGGTTTAAGCCAATAGCTGTTATCTAAATGCTTAAGGCTGTGGGTCTCTTTATTGATTTGATAAAAATAGCTTGGCATATACAGTACAGAGCAAGCTATGCAGTACTGCTACATTATTTTAGGAAGCATTACATAAGATGCAACGTACTGTATGATATTGCATAACACACAAAGCTCACATCCACATGCTGTTAATTAGCATCTTTAAGTGATGGCAGCTGAGTTCATTCATTTGCGTTATGTTTAGGCAGCCACATTATTGCAGCAAATCCTGACACAGTGCTGTTGCCAAGACAGCCACTGAAATAGTGATGCACATTTAAAACAGACCGCAACCTAACTGTTCTCTGATGTTATTATTAGTGCTGTGCCAGTATTTCTTCTCACAGGAACTCCATGTATAGCTAGTTTTTATTTATTTATTTTTTTAAATCAGTCTTTTCTGTGTTTATATGCAGGTTTTCAGTGTCTAATGCTACTGTGCAGTTATCCATGTTTGGTTGAATTTGGCATCCACTCCACCATTCATGATGGTTTAGTCCTGCTGTGAGAGCACAACAATGACATCCATGGTTGCCAATGGGACTCGAGGTGGCCAGTCACTGGTCCTGGAAGGAGTGGACCCTGAAACATGCATGATCGTGTTCAAAAACCACTGGGCACAGGTACGTAATATTTTTACTATTATCTTCTTTCCTAATATGCTGTTTTTAAATGTCATTTCTCTACTGTTTTAAGTATGCATGATACTACTGTTGGCAAAATAGAAGAACATATTGTAGTGACTTTCATGTGAGAATGACATATTTCTTAAAATACTTTGCTAAGCAAAAACACGCAGAGTAAAATTACATTAACATAAACCTGCTTTACAACCTGCTTGATACTTTTGCTTTATGTGTATAATTACATGAATATTTGTTGTGGATATACACTCTTTTTTTTTCCTCATCCACAAATGAATTAGTTTTTCATTGAAAAGATTAGGCTAACTTTCAAAAAGTGTTGTTCCACCTCAGGTGTACAAACCAAATATTATGAGTAGTGTTATTTTCTGTTTATTATGAAGTTTATTTTATATAAGGCTTTATGATGAAATAAAATAATAAAACAATTACAAATAAAATATATTTACTTATTATATATGATAAAATATTATGTTTCTGATCATTAAAATAAGTCATTTAAAATGGTATGTTTTGTAAGCTTTTAAAATCCTGAACTGGCCCTAGAACAGACTATCCCATTGGTGTTACACTGTGAATAAGGCTCTGGACCTCTTCTGTTGATTCAGCAGAATGCTCCAGAACATAGAGGCATTGTTTGGGTACAGAAGATGAGTTCAGGCCATTAGATAAACTCTAAAGACAGAAACTAGGGTAGTTTTCTGAAAGCAAACTAGTATGATTGTTAACTAATCTAACTAAGATGCCGCTAACACTTTCACTCTTTTAACCCTTCCTGCTTACTTTGCATTGATGAATGGTACACTTTGTTAAGAGCAATATGCCATTTGGCCTTGTTTGCACTTCCTCTTCCTGGAGCCTTCAGGTTATTCATTTGCTCTGTTAATAACCCAATCTCAGTCTGACACTCCCTGACTGGGAGTTTTGTCATGATGGTAATAGATCTGCACCAAGACAGTGAGCTCATTGTTTCAGGTGTTCTGGATTAATGGAGTTAATTTTTCATGAGATAGATTAGATGTTTTCCTGCTACATAGCAATATTCCAGTATATATATATATATATATATATATTTTTTTTTTTTTTTTAAATTTATTTAATTTTTATTTTAATGATCATTTTGTTACTTTTTTTTACTTTTTTTTACTTTTTACATTTATATTTTATTTTTTTTTAAAGTCATTTATAAAGTAAAGTAATTTTTAGAGGCTTCATACGGTAAAGAGAAAACTTTGTAACTTGCTATAGTGTGATAAAATAACTTTGACTATTCTCTCCAGTGTGAATGACTTCTGATCTCTTGACATTTTCTCAGGTGGTGAAGATTCTAGAGAAGCATGATCCATTGCGCAGTAATGTTGGTGGTCTGGGTGGAGGTCACGGTCTTGGTGGGGGTGGAGGACTGGGCAGCTTCCGTTTTGGTCCAGTCCCTGGCGATGAGGCCAGCGCTGTGCAGAACTATGTAGAGCACATGCTCTTCCTCCTCATGGAGGAGGAGTGTGGTCAAAATGGAGCCATGGGGCCCATCCTGGAGTTTGTGGTGATGGAGAATGTATTGGAGAGACTGTTTGTCTGGAGCCTGAGGCGAGAATTTACAGATGATATGAAATTAGAGCAACTGAAGATGTATGAGATGCTGATCGGACAAGCCAGGCAGCCATTACTTCATCACAAACCGGTGCTCAAGCCTTTAATGATGCTGTTGTCATCCTGCTCCAGCTCCCCATCGGGTCCAAGCTCCTCTGCTGTGGAGACAGAGCTTGTGCTGCTCCTGAACCAGCTGTGCTGTGTTCTGGCTAAAGACCCATCAGTCCTGGAGCTTTTTTTCCATACGAGTGAGGACCAAGGAGCTGCTAATTTCCTCATCTTCTCCTTACTCATCCCTTTCATACACAGGGAAGGGTCAGTCGGACAGCAGGCCAGAGATGCGCTTCTGCTTATCATGGCTCTTTCTGCTGAGAACCATGTTGTGGCCAAACACATCGCAGAGAACACCTATTTCTGTCCGGTATGAGTCTATTATAGTATGTCTTCCTCTTTTATTTATACTCTTTCACTATTTATCTTTCTCTTTTTAAGCTACTTGGATTCTGTCCAGAAGTGCTTACAATTACCAAAGTTACTGCAGTGCTGGGCTTTCTTTATTGCTGTACATTGCCTAAATTTCCATGTAATTAAATGGCTCATGGTGCTTTTTGAAGTGTTGAGTGCATAAAAGGAATTTCCATTTGACTTGCATTTCCACTTCACCTGTTTAAAATACTGTATTGAATCCCAGTGTAATTTAATATGGTACCGAGATATATTTTGTATCTATAGGTTCATATTGGATATTTAATTGTGCATGCCTATTAGCCCTATTTTTACATTTAGGTTACTTTGGCATCATATTGCGCTTACATGAAGTTAATCTTAAAAAAATTCAGAACATTTAATAACACTGTTAAATGTAATCTTTAGTAAATCTCAAAAATAATATAGATGTTGTGAACATATAAAACTGTTGGTTTTAGTTTTTAGAGTTTTATTTGTAACTTTTTAGGCAAACTATTATAGATGTTTATAACTGGCAATTTATTGCTCTTCACCCACAAAGCAAAAAAATAAAAAATAATGAACAACTTATTGGTATTAACTGAAATTTTAAAATCTTTAAATCCATAAAGACGGCTCATTAACTTCAATTTAAAAACAAACAAAACAGGAATTGAATGTACACCTGCTGTACATCAACATCATTATATGTACTAGCAAACTCTGAAGAAATATGGCTTCAAGCACAAATAACACTTTTGAATAATCTTATCTGGCTGTTTATGAAATTGCAATGAAATCCAGTCAGTGAAGCTAACAGGACAGTTAAACTGGTTAAATCTTTGGGTCATTCTTCAATTGGGGTGGCAAATGAGAGGCAGAATTTGTAAAAATGCTTATTTGTTTTTTTTCTAATAAAATATATTGCTATGCATTTAAAATTAGTTTAATATGCTATATCCATTAAAATGAAAGCTTAAGAACATTTTGATTTTTAAATAATTTCAATCAAACACTGGTGACACAGCCACTTATGTCTATGTCATTTTGAAGTAACACCACAGACGTAATATAACACCACAGACTTTATATTGCAAGTTACTATAGGCTCTGTGGTGTTACCAGAAAAGACAGTAACACCATAGACAGTAACACCACAGACAAATCAGCCTAAATCCAGACTTTTCTAAAATGAAGGCTGCCATCATGATGATTTCAAGATCAGGGGGCATTTTGGAAATATTAATAAGTATGTACTTATCAAAATTTTGATTAAAATATGTCAGATCTGCAAGTTATCAACATAACACCACAGACACTAATAAAGTGCGACACATGAAATTGTCAGAAATTTAGCTAACTTTAGGAAAATTAATAAGAAAGAATGTACTCCCCATGCACCTCTCAGATCAGCCAGCACCTGCAGTGACATTTACACAAAGGAAGTAGTCCAAATAGAATTCCCCCTTTTCTTAGAGGGGCTACATCCATTGTTGTAACACCACAGACATGAATTTGGGGGACACAACTTTTTTCTTAAATATAACAAAATATGTATTTTTTTTTTTAAAACTATTTAATAAAATTGTACATGTTAAAATCTATATTCACAATATAACCACTTTATTTAGGTTAAAAATGTTATACTGTTGCAATTACATTCCATGATACCTCTCTAAGGTATGGCGGGAACATCCATAATTTGTTACAAATGCAATCTCTAAAAACTCAATTAAATTTTAAAACAAAAAATGTAACTATTAACAGTGCACAAATTGTGTTTACCCTACAGAATACAAACATGCAAACATTTTATGATTTGTTGGTATTTTATTATTATTATTATTATTATTATTATTATTATTTAGTTAGTTATTTAGCAGACGCTTTTATCCAAAGCGACTTACAAAAGAGGACAATAGAAGCAATCAAAATCAACAAAAGAGCAACAACATGCAAGCGATATGACAAGTCTTGGTTAGCCTAACAATAGAATTAGAGGGTCAAATAAAGATGGAAGAGATGTGTTTTTAGCTGTTTCTTGAAGATGGCTAAGGATTCAGCTGCTCGGATTGAGTTGGGCAGGTCATTCCACCAGGTGAGAACAAAGAGTCAGTGAAAGTGATTTTGTGCCTTTTTGGGAAGGCACAATAATGTGTCATTCACTTGAAGAACACAAGCTTCTAGAGGCACATAGGTCTGAAGTACTGAATTTAGGTAAAGAGTTGCAGAGCCAGAGGTGGTTTTGTAGGCAAACATTAATGCCTTGAATTTTAATGCGAGCAGCTATCGGTAGCCGGTGCAAATTGATGAACAGAGGTGTGACGTGCGTTCTTTTCAGGTTCATTGAAGATGAATCTTGCAGCGGCATTTTGGATTAATTGTAGAGGTTTGATGGAATTGGCTGGAAGACCTGCCAAGAGAGCATTGCAATAGTCAAGTCTGGACAGAACAAGAGCTTGAACAAGGAGTTGTGTTGCATGTTCCGAAAGAAAGAGCCTGATCTTCCTAATATTGTATAAAGCAAATCTGCAGGACCGGGCAGTTTTAGTAATGTGGTCTGAGAAATTCAGCTTATCATCAATCACAACTCCAAGGTTTCTGGCTGTTTTTGAAGGAGTTATGGTTGATGAGCCTAACTGGATGGTGAAATTGTGATGAAGTGATGGGTTTGCTGAAACTACAAGCAGTTCTGTCTTAGCTAGGTTGAGTTGAAGGTGACGGTCCTTCATCCAGCAAGAAATGTCTGTTAGACATGCTGAGATGCTAGCAGCTATCGTCGGATCATCAGGATGGAATGAGAGGTAGAGTTGAGTGTCATCAGCACAGCAGTGATACGAAAAGCCATGTTTCTGAATGACAGAACCTAGTGATGTCATGTAGACAGAGAAGAGAAGTGGTCCAAGAACTGAGCCCCGAGGCACCCCAGTAGCTAGATGTTGCGACTTGGATACCTCACCTCTCCAAGATACCTTGAAGGACCTATCTGAGAGGTAAGACTCAAACCACTGGAGTGCGGTTCCTGAGATGCCCTTTCTCAATAGGGTTGACAGGAGGATCTGGTTGTTGAACATATCAAAAGCAGCAGACAAATCCAGCAAGATAAGTAATGAAGACTTGGAAGTTGCTCTGGCAAGTCTTAGGGCTTCAACAACTGAGAGCAAGGCAGTTTCGGTCGAATGTCCACTTCTGAAGCCAGATTGGTTGCTGTCCAGGAGGTTGTTCTGTGTGTGAAAGGCAGAGACTTGGTTGAACACAACTCGTTCAAGTGTTTTTGGAATGAAAGGTAGAAGGGAAACCGGTCTATAGTTCCCTAAAAGAGTTGGGTTAAGAGTGGGTTTCTTAAGAAGTGGGGTTATACGAGCCTGTTTAAAAGCTGAAGGAAAAATTCCAGTGTGAAGGGATGTGTTAATGATGTGAGTGAGTGCAGGTACAACTGCAGGAGAAATGGCTTGAAGGAGATGAGATGGAATAGGATCAAGCGGACAAGTAGTAGGATGACTGGAAGGATGTGAACGAGTGTATGTTTGCTGGTAAGATGTGTTTGACAGTTTGAGGTGTGGAGAATTGTGCAGTGAGGTTTGTGATTTTATTAATGAAGAATGTGGCAAAGTCGTCAGCTGTTAGAGTTGATGAAGGAGGGGGAGGAGGAGGACAAAGAAGGGAGGAAAATGTTTTAAAGAGCATGCGAGAGTTAGGCGAATTGTTAATTTTGTCGTGATAGTATGTCCTTTTAGCAGTGGAGACATTAGGAGAGAAGTCAGAGAGGAGTGATCGATATAAATTAAGGTCAGTAGGATTTTGTGATTTGCGCCATACCCTTTCTGCAGCCCTGAGCTTAGAACGATGTTCGCGGAGAACATCAGATAGCCAAGAGGCAGAAAGTGTCTAAACAAGATGTCAGAGTGGAACAGAAAGTATCAGTAGCACTGTTAGCATCAAGAGATGATAACTGTTTAGGGGAAGGAAGCGAAAATTAAATCATAGCAGATAGCCAGGAGGGTGAGAGTGAGCGTAAGCTATGTCGAAAAGTGACATGTGGAAGGGTATGTGTTGTGTCAGGAATCCTGTCGAGGTTAAGAGTGAGTAGGAAGTGATCCGAGGTTTGCAGTGGAGTAACCAGCACATGATCAGTGGAGCAGTGTCGTGTGTAAATCAGGTCCAGTTGGTTACCTGATTTGCGAGTAGCCTTAGTTAACACTCTCTTGAGATCAAAAGAGGCAAGCAGAGTGTGGAAGTCTGCAGCTTGAGGTTTATCGAGGTGGATGTTGAAGTCTCCAAGTATAACTAAGGGAGTACCCTCCTCAGGAAAGGTTGAGAGCAACACATTTAATTCTTCCACGAAGTTACCTAGTGGTCCTGGAGGTCGATAAACAACTACGAAATGGATTTTAAGAGGGTAGGTAATAGTAACCGAATGTGATTCAAAGGAGCTGTTGATACCCAGAGATGGTAAAGGAGTAAATTTCCAATTATTAGAGATGAGCAGACAAGTACCTCCACCTCTTCCAGTTAAACAGGGGGTGTGGGAAAAGGAGAACTTTTGTTGATAGACTGCTTCTCTCAAAGAGTATTTCTTTACACTGTCTTCCGCTGGCGCTTGAACACACTTTCCTGTTTATCACAACCAATAGCCATGCAAGTGCAGACACTGGTCTTGTACTGTATCGCATACCTTGTCAAAGGAGATTTCAGCAAGTCTCAACACAGATTATTTAAAGTTTATTTCAACTGTTGTGAAGTAGAGGGACACCACTTGCCACCACAAATGAAGAATGACCCCTTTAGTGAATACATGGATTGTTTCTGAATATTATCACAATTTTCTTTCAAATATGTGCCACCATGAGCCCTGTCAGAGCATCCAGCAGCACAGTATGTGCTTATGTAAAGTCATTAGAGATAATTGCATAATCTGTTACACCATGGATGAGTACCCTTCTTACTAAGATGGCATCACCCTCAGCTTCAGTAGAGTCTGACTCTCAGCCTCACATGCACTCTCAGCCCTTTCTGACCTGAACATTCATCTGCCAGTGAATGAAGCCAGGAAGCATTTAAAGGTGCAATAGGAGATCTTGGAAAATGCTAACTTTAGCCTGACAGCACTGAAAGCGAACGTCCCACCCTCCCGGCAATCGCTGTCCAAAGCCATGCCTCCTGAATGCATATATGCTCACAGACCAGAATAACAGAGCTCTGACAGAAACAACATCAGCGGTTCCCAATTCCAGTCCTTCCCCCGGCTCTGCACATTTCATATGTATCTCTTATCACGTGTGATGTTTGTTTTATTTGACCATAAGTCATATAAGTACCCTGCGAAGTGGACATCACCAGATATTCCGCCATGATTCCAGTTTGAAGTGAGCATATATGTTCCATAAAAAGGTCATTAAAATGTACGAGACGTAAATTTAAATAGTATTTATTTATAGAATTATATTGTCACACTTCTCTAGTAAGTTTCGTCTGTGTGTGAAGACACTGCGCAGCGCAAATCCTTGAATGAATGTTCCGAAGTGAAGTAAATTTCAACAGATTTCCCCTCCTCAGGGATTAGGGAGCAAACTGTGTAGGGAGCATGTCAATCGGAACACAGTTCATGCACGTAGCTCTCTTCTAACGAGCTGGTTATCTGAATCAGGTGTGTTAACTAAGCAAGACCTGCAAAATATGCATAGCGGGGGGCACGAGGACTGGGATTGGGTACCGCGCTGGGCTACATCATGTGTCATTCAGCAGTGAGAAAACTTTATAGTACAGTTAGTAAAAGTACTACAATACCAGGAAGGAAGATCGGGTTGTTGATGTTTGCCTGCCATTCTTGCTCTGTCTGCACAGCGTGCGTGATCGCGCTGATGACGTAACCTGTCTGCGCGAACAGGGTGCGCAGAGGTATGCTAATACATGCGTTGACAGGCAAGTAGAAAAGCAAATTAAAACGCTCGGACCAAGTGTTTTGATTGGACAGACATTTATTGGTCCTATGCCTTCCACAGAATATATACATATAAATACATTTAGACCACTTGACTTAATGATTGCTATCGGGATGTGAAGAGACTTTCAGCCAGCATAACAAAAAAAAGTTTCTGAAGACAATCACCTATTGCACCTTTAACTAAAGATTGTTATGCTATTACATAATGGTTGTCTTTATTGAAGTGATCATAAGTGTACTTTGAATTAATTTGTTAATAAATGTATTCATATATTATTAAAAAAAAATTCCCGTTTGTTTTTTGATGAAGGTTTTGGCTACAGGTCTGAGTGGGCTTTACTCATCTTTGCCTACCAAGTTGGATGTACCCAGTGAGGAGTGGCACTGTCTGCACTGTGAGGACTGGCAGCAGCTCCCCGCTCTTGTGCAATTTCTTAATTCCTTAGAGTTCTGCAATGCTGTCATACAGGTGTGTGCTAGAGCTACTTCATTTCTACTGCACTTGTGTTTTATCTATAGCAGAAGTGTCCAATCCAGCTCCTAGAGGGACACTTTTCTTAAGAGTTTAGCTCCTGTACACCTGCCAGGATGTTTCTGATAATCCTGAAGACCTTAATTGGCTTGTTCAGGTTTGTTTAATTTGGACCACAGCTAAATTCTGCTGGACAGTGTATGTATCATTTTACAATCACAAACAAACTTCCTCTGCATATTTTGCAAACATTCTTCTGGAAGTCTAACATCAGGATACAAAGGTTGAACTATAAATAAACGTTATTTTAGTACCCTTATCTTTATATGCCCTCTAGATAAAAGGAAGTAAAAATACATTTAGACAGCTTTGCTTTGTGTCTAGGTGGCCCATCCTTCCATCAGAGACCAGCTGGTTGGCTACATTCATAATGGTTTTCTGGTACCTGTTCTAGCACCAGCATTACACAAGGTTAGTGGGCCATAAGCCATTTTCTTCCTAGATGTGAAAGCTGATATCAATAAGATTTGATTTTAAACAACCTAAACTTCTGTAGCTGACACTTGAAGAGGTGATGACCACAACAGCATACCTGGATCTCTTCATACGCAGTGTTTCTGAACCTGCATTGCTGCACACCTTTCTAAGATTTATCCTGCTCCATCGGCATGACAATGTACACATTTTGGACACACTAGTCAGCCGCATCAATACTCCCTTTCAGGTAACCACAATTTTATCCTGACCGTCAGCCAGTTACATTAAAAAAGCAGCCAATTAAATCTCAAAAAGCAGGACTTACTAAAGACTTACTAAACAGTCAACTGAACTAGTGCTGGGTGCTACATTGAATATTAATCCTTTCATTATAACCAACAAAGTGTAAACATGATGTAAATTAGAGATACATTGTGCTGTGTAATCAGGTTCGTTGATTATACTAGAAGTATTTGTAAGAGTGCAGAACTCCATGAACTGAAGTGACTGACAGCTTCAGTGGGACTGAATCCATAACTGTCATGATTGATAGTAGTAACCATAGCAAAATCTCATACTTTGTCAAAATAGGTCTGTATTGAATTTGCACAAAAATTTGATCCCACTTTATATTTAAAAAAAAAAAGATACCTGCATGTAATTACATCTGTAATTAATTTCTGTAATTACATTTATAATTACACTGTTGACCCATTCCTTATACCTTAACCCACCCTTAAACCTACCCATACCACCAAACCTGTCCCTAACCTTACACATTTCCCACCTCAATAGCAGCAAGTTTTGCAATACAATATGACCACAATAAATACATTGTACTTATTTCTGATGTAGGTACATAGTAGTTAAGGCCACCTGATATAAAGTAGGACCAAAAATTTTGCACGTACTTTGTAACAATAGCTATTCTATTCATATCATGTCTTTTTCAGGAGAAACAACAAAAGCACAATTTTAAATTGTTCCAGAGAAAATGCAAAAATATTGAGATACATATTGAATATCATCAAAATTAACGCAAATATTAAAATTAATTTTATTTAGCCATATCATCAGGCCCTACACTGAACTACTGTTAATAACACTGCTTTATTACTAAACTTCACTAAAGGCTGCAAAAGTGTTAAGAAGTGGTTGGTAGACTAGATGTAAGAATGAACTCCTACAGCACTGAGCCTTAAGAATTCTGTTTGACACAATAGTCAACTTTATTTTACGCAATATTTACATGGAACAATTTAAACCAGTTAATGCCAGTTTTATTGTTTAAAACATGCAGTGTCTTCATTAAGTTGTTGTGTTTTGTAGTAGTGTGTTTTTATAGGCTGTGCTTTTGTTCCAGCTTGGCACTGTATCGCTGGCCTTGTTCCGCACTCTCATTGGCTTGTATTGTGAGGATGTCATGCTCCAGTTGGTTTTCAAGTGAGTATATTTGTGCAGACTGTTCAGTTTATTTACTTATTTGTTGTATTTATGATGAGATGAGCATCATATGTATTTTACATATTGTTTCACAGTCTTGGTGTTGGTGTTCACCTATCTTTCTTGTGGCACTATATGTGACACTATATATGTGTGGTCTCTCCTTCCCGACAGGTACCTAATCCCCTGTAACCACATGATGTTGAGTCAGCGTAGAGTCCTGAGAGAAAAAGACTATTACTCTGTATCAGCTGCCAAGTTTCTAGCCCTTACACCCTCCTGCTGTTCTCCAGAGGTCATCCCCCCTCCACTCAGACAACTGGACTCCATCCTGTGGTCAAAAGGCACTGATGGGTCCCATATAGGAACAATGGGTATAATGTAGTTCTTTTACTTCATGTGGAAGAGTGTACTGTTTTATGTCATTTTGATTTTCATTGTGCATAAAGTACAAAATGTTTAAACTTTTGACCTACATCGAAAACTAAAATCTCATAAAGACTTAGATCAGGGGTGTCGAATTTTACTCCTGGAGGGCCACTCTCCTGCAGAGTTTAGCTGCGACCCCAATTAAATGCATCTAGACTGGCTAATCAAGGTCTTAAGGATGATTAGAAACTTCCAGGTAAGGGTGTTGGGCCAAGTTGGCACTAAACTCTCCAGGTCATTGGCCCTCCAGGAGCAGAATTGCAAATTCAGATTAGTGGACTCAAATCTACAGACTTGAAATGTTATTCATGTCTCAGTGACTTCCGTCTTCTGAATTAAATCTGCAACTTCACTAGTGCCGGCGTCAACTTAATTTCTTCATTCCAGACTATATAATCTGCTTATGTCTACGGAATTTGTATCAGCTTGTAAATACTTTAATAACAGGCAGAGCAGTACTTTTTAAAAAGGGGACATGAAATGTAATGAGATGTGCATTAGTAACTGATTTAATATTGTTGTACATTTTCCTCTAGAGTCAAAAGAGGTCCTCTCGAAGGAAGATGAATGTGGTAACTCCTGTGTCATTGGCTCAGAGATCTACCTGGATGTCAGTTACCTGCACTACTTGTACGATGCACAAAACAGCATCAGTCACTGTATGCGAGCATGCCGTGTGTGGTCGGCCCCTTACGATGGTGAGAACCCTCCTCCAGAAGAAAACCAGCGTAGTACCTTGGATGAAGCAGTTAGGACTCGGCCACCAGTTACCAGAAGGAAAACCCCAAATCAAATGCATCGTCCACCCCTCAAAGATCTTACTGCTGCTCCCGGATTGCTGGAGCTAGAGTGGGATGATAGTTATGATGCTTGTCCAACACAACTGCATCCAGAGGAAGATCAGGAGACTCGTCCCATCCCGGACGAGCCCCCAAAACACATTCAAGAACTGCGGAGAACTGCTATTATGATTGTGAAGGGCTCTTACATTGAAGAGTCTGAGTTCCAGAATGATGTTATGGTCTATGACCTGGTAGCTCAGAAGGATGCTCATGACTCTGCTAACAGCTATCATGCCTCATCCAAACCTACTGAACAAGCAAAGCAGGAGGTGTTAGATGGACCAGTAGCTGATCAAAAGAATTCAGAATCCTCAATGAGCAATGGCTTGAGCTCCCCATTAGATGAAATGGACAGTAAAAAGAGAGGGTCCCAATCAGACCACAAGTCACTGGAAGGGGAGGACCTTATGGCCCAGTATGAGGAACTCATAAGGACTCTGGGTGCACAGCACAGTCCAGCAAAAACAGACAGTGAACTCAAGAGTCCTACAGACCTCATGGATGATGAGGAAGATGAGATTGACTTTAACTCTTTCTCCCCAGAGACACCAGAGGCAGAAAAGTTACCATCTCCTTTTGGTACAAAACCTCGCAGTGGGAGCAGGGGGCATGCTGTGCCTTTTACAGGTCAGAAAACATTTTAATTTGCTAAATTATTTGAATTCTTTCACATTATTCTTAATACACTCATTTATATATTGCACTATTTGAAGGGACAGCCATTTGTAGTGATGACCGAAAGTATAGTGTATATTATCGAGTGCACTCATTCAATACCATAATGCACCTCAATAACGAGTGTACAACTGTGTACATTTTTTGATACTGCCTGCTCATTAAAATGGTGTATAAAACATTAAGTAGCTTGCTATAATAAACATATCAGCAGTAATATGGCCTGTTTAACTCAAGAAGTGGCATCTAGAAACCATAAACAATCATTGTACGTGCATGGTACTGAATTGAATGATGTGACAATATTTCATGAAGTCTGACCTCAGCTTTGACCCCCATGAACTACTATGGTTAGTGTTAGTTTCAGTTTAATGTTCAATATGATATTTGGGTGCATGTTGTTCTGCTTCATTTGTTTTGTATAGTTTAGTTTATTTATAGTTTATCTAATATTTAAGTTTCACTCTTGTCTTTCTCAGGGCCATTTCTGAGTGTACTGCTGTCGCGTCTAGAAAATATGCCAAGTAATTCTCTCCATGAGAACTTGCTTTTGACTGGCATCCTGGCCCAGTTAGCTGCTTACCCTCAGCCCCTGCTGCACTCCTTCCTTCTCAACACAAACATGGTGTTCCAGCCTAGTGTCCGCTCTCTATACCAGGTACTAAAGTACATACAGTATCTACTGAATGATTGTACTTTTTAAGTCATACTAACTCAATATTCATTGTCACTGCATGCTTAATTTGAGTTAATAAAGAAGAAAATTGACCCAAAAATGCCAAAACTGCGATTTCACACCGGCCTCCATTAAACATCAGGTTCAGTACTATTTCTTAACCTACATTTCTTAAACTCAGATTAACATGCCAGATATTTTGAGCGTTTTATGTATGCAGGTCAGTTGAGAAATGTCACCTGTTTAGACGAATGTTTAATGTGGGGCACGTTTAAGAGCTCATGTGAACTTTGCCAAGGATTTGGGGGATAAAAAGTGGATTTGGGCCACATTCGGATGTGGTGTGAATGTAGCCTTTGTCTCTATGACTCTGATATTATACAGATGCACAAACCTGCTAAAATAACATCAGTGGCACATCACACAGCATCACCGCAAGGTTTTGTACTCAGTACTTAGGGTATTATTTAGATTTCCCCTTTGTCAGCGTAAGAATAGAAAAGTCTCTGCTAAATGGGTATGCAGCTCTCAAAATGTATGTGAAATGGCTCTTAGTCGAACAACATGATCATCTTACTGTCTGATACGTTATTCAGTAAAGTGTTATTTGTAATTAGTAAATTACCTGAAATTGTCTGCCATGTTGAATTCATAAGCATGTCTCTGAGAAGCATGTGTTAGATCTGTTGGTTAATTTGTGTATCAATACACACAAAGATGTGATTTCACACAAAGCCTTGACCTTGTTTAATGCCTGTTCACACCAACTTGTATATTCAACATGAATTTGGTCCACTTTTCACATGTGATTTGTTTGTTGTGTTTGTCTGTCAGAACAATGCGGGAAAAAAAAGTAGACAATGAATGAAAATGCAAATTCAGTCTCTGACAGTGGTGCATATGGAAAAGCAGAAATATTAGCAGCGGTGTGCAGTTTTTTTCGTTTTCCTGTTTTTGACATTGTGATTGGATTTCAAGGGGAGGGTCTCTGACTATTGTTAATAAAGCACAAAGAAGTGCACCTTTTTCCTTAAACTTACTACACAAACATAATGTTTCAAGCAGAAATATCAGTTATTTCAAAGAAGTACCTGTACTGGAGTCACAGCATGTTGATTACAGACATACTGAAAATATTCCATGAAGTGGTTACGGTGATCCAATCACAATGTCTTTTGGACCGTTTACACCTGTAGATAGCACTGTCAGCTTGTAATGTATCACCTGAAATGGATCTTAATACCTGGTGTGGATATGGGAGAATATGGAATCTGTTCATTCATTCATTTCACTCTCCCTTCTTGCCTTTCTTGATTTTATAGGTACTGGCCTCAGTGAAGAACCAGATAGAACAGTGGTCTGCGAATAATAAAGACTTCCCTGAGCTTCTGACAGCTGCCCAGCACTGCTTATTGGCCAGGGAGAGTTCACTAAGAGGTCAGAGTATATTCATATCCTTTCAGTCATGTTGTTTTATAATTTAATAAAGCAAAACTGTTTTACTACACAAAATAAAAATGATCCATATGTGGGTATTTCATAAACATTACCTACAGTGATTCTCTGCTTCTACTGTATGTCAGCAGATCTTTCTGAAGAAATAATACAATACAATACAATACAATATAAAATAATATCCAAAAGTTCATCAGTAGGATTTTTTTTAAATTACTTTTAATACTTTTATTTGGCAAGGATGTATTTAAATAATAATAATAAAAAAAAAATCCTGGAAAAAACAGTTTATACAAAAATAATAAGCAGTACAACATTTTTCATAACTGTTTGTTGATAATAAGAAATGTTTCTTGAGCACAAAATAAGCATATTAGAATGATTTCTGAAGGATCAGCGGCAGCTCTTGAAGTAATAGCAGCCAAATAACCCAATGACCCAGCTGCTGTGATGTCTGTTAATCAAAGAACAAAATAAAAAATAGGAAATCAATCATTTTTGTAGCTTTAAGGATTCATCTATATTTCATTTATAATTTAGTGTTTGGTAACTTTATAAAAATTATGTATATTTCCTACTTCTTGAAGGGCACAGGGAAATACAGTATGACATTTATTATAATGGGCTTATGTGAAGATTGTTTTAATTTCACTTAAATTAGAAGTTGTTATTTTTTTAAGGTCTAATAAATGTTAAAATTTATAGCTCTCAATTATACTGTAATGTTGAATGGATAAAGTCAATGGTTAATTATTAGGAAAAAACTATTTCATAGAGACATTAGTAGTATTAGTATCAGTGAAAATATATTGAAAATATACTGTCTTTGTTTCTACATTAATTTGAAGATTTAATATGAAATTACTGCAATATAAAAGTATATTTAAAAACGTTAATTTTAGGTGGAATTAATTGATTAGTTTTTTTTTTTTAATATATAATATATATAGACATGGAAGAAACTGTTTATATTTAGAGTAAAACGGAGTGTGTAAAACAATATAAAATCAATTAGATTCAATCAAATAACTTTGAAGTCGTTTTTCTCAGTTTGAGGGTTGCATAGTTACTGTTTTTCCTTTAGCAGTATAAACTGTTTCATCTTCTTTATTTGACATGTTCAGTTTGAATAAACTACATTGTAATAATTTCTAAGACAGTGTTTATGTATTGTACAATGACTTGTTTTTTCCATTTCAATCTAGACTCTCAAAGTCCACAGAATGGAGACTGGTTCTATAGTTCTGAAGCAGACAGAATCGAAACGAAACCGACTATCCAACCCAAAACCGTGGTTCCCTTAAACAAAACTGAGGTATATGCTACAGTTCTTTTCACAGAGTTTCTGAAAGAACTAGCAGCCTTTTCACAAGAACACTCCATCATTTCTCATCTTCCCATGGAGCAGTAGCCTTTGATTCTGTTTTTATGTTTGTTGTTAATGTTTCCAGGAAACTTTTGAACTGACATTTTGAATGATTTTTAGTTCTTATTGAAAGCACTAAAACTACACTGTAAACTCAAAATTAATGTGGGAATGTTTTTCTGACTCTTCTCAGGGGGGGTCTTTCAAGCATATGTTTTTGTCCGTTGTGTGAACAATCTTTGAAACTTCCATCATTTGATAATGCATTACCAAACCTACCATAAAGCAGTCATTGATTTGCCTTCATTTCATAAAGCTGACTTAGGGACACAAAATGCTGGATGTCTAACTGAAATTTCAGGTCATTGAGCAAGAGGTGACGAGGCATTACACATAAATAACACTTGTTATTAATAACATTTGAGGACCAGATTCTCTACAGACTGTACAGTGCTGCTGATGTCTTTTTGCTGGAATGTTCCCATGATGGCCTTACACTGATAGTGCCTATTCCTTTAGTCCTTAATTTTCAACATTGTCTTACAGTTTTATATACAGTAAACATACTTTGTAAACCTGGTCACTGGCCATTTTATACAACTTGTCTGTAGGATTGCTGGAGTTCCTCTCACTTTGAGAAACAATTCTTAAACAGTCGTTCTGGTTCTATGTAGAACATCACTGATATTAACTTTCACATTGTCTATGCAGCACATGAGTTGTTAATGAACATGTTTGTTAATGCTTGTTAATTAGGATGAGGTGTCTTTCTTTTAGTGGGATAAGATATACACTACTGTTCAAAAGTTTAAGGTCAGTAAGATGTTTTTTTTTAGTTTTTTTTTTTTATAAAGAAATAAATACTTTTATCCAGGAAGGACACATTAAATTGATCAAAAGTGACAATGTTTTGAAACAATGTAAAGGTTTGTAGCCTATCAAATAAATACTGTTCTTTTGAACCTATTCATAAAACAGTCATGGAAAAAGCATCACAGTTTCCACAAAAATATTAATCAGCGCAACTATTTTTAATATTGATAATAAGGAAATGTACCTGAAAATTCAGCTTTGCCATCAAACGAGTAAATTACATTTTGTAATTTGTATTAAAACAAAAAGGTATTTTATATTTCACAATATTACTGTTTTTACTGTAATTTTATCAAATAACTGCAGCCTTGATGAGCATTACAGGCTTTAAAAAACAAAAAACAAAAAAAAAAAAACTTACCAACCTCAAACTTTTAAAAGGTAGTGTATTAAAACTATTTTAGTGGAATATAAAATCTTCTATTTTTACAGACATTCCCTCTGTATTTTTATTTTTGTTTCTTTGTGTTATCTTGAATCCTCATGACATTGTTTGCATGGCCTCTGAAAATGGCCATGAAGGACATAGATTTTGCTGAAACACAATCAGAGAGATCACAATCAGAGTTGCATACATCTTTTTTTACGTATACAAGAAAGCAATTGATATGCAATTCCAGTGTATCTAAACACCCACATGCAAAAGAGAAAGTGTCCTTTTGTATCAAAGAAGTTGTCTTGATTTTGAAGTATTTTTACAGTCATATGCATGGTATCTCAAAACACATGAGCTTGCTCAGTAATAACAAATGTACTTGTATATTGAAAACTGGAGGCTCACCTGGTTCCTGAGCACATTTGTTTTTTTAGTACAAACTGATTGTTACATGAAATTTGTAAGTGCACCATATTGATTATACACATTAGTGATTATGATTTAAATAGAATTTCACAAGTAATATTTGAAAATGTTTCACATATTTGATTAAATGCCTTAAATGTATTCATTGGCTTTGAATGTTCCAAAAGACTTTTTTTGAAGGTAGATGTTTAGCACGAAGTCCCTCCCTAATTTTCAATCAAATTTTGATTACCAAACATCCTGAGGCCACAATGTAGCATGTTAATCCAAAGATATTTATATGCATTTTTATGTACCATAGATGACCTTTATATGGGGGGATCAAGATCTAGACTAGAAATTCTATATTAAATTGCCTTTATTGGTGGTAAGTAATACTTAAATATCTGTACAGTTCTGTATGTAGGTTGTAAGAAGAAATGCTGAATCTGTAGTAATGTCACCAGCTCATCTTTTCACCTGCTCTTGTTTTATGTTCAGACAGGAAACTGTTAAGCATCTTCTGTATGTCAAATGGAAATGGCTTCTGTGTCAGAAATGTATGAAGGCATGACATTTTGAATAAAGCTATCTCCTGTCCACTAACACAACTTTGAATTGGCATATGAGTGAGCGCGCTGTGACATTGTCAAGTCTTCTGAGGTTATGAAGAGTGAATAATGTGCTGCAACTGGAATGAACATGCCATTTCTGCTGCTTGCTTAATGTACTACTTTTTTTTTTTTTTTGGACAGCTTTATATCTGATACATCTGTAATTAGTCACAGAAGAGCCACACAAATTCTCTTTCCCTTTTAGGATGTTCTGATGCACTGGATGTAAATTTCAGGGTTGAATTTTGCTCATATTAAAGAGAGAAATACAAGTATTTGACAGACAGACAGACAGATAGATAGATAGTAAACTAAATAAAACATATTAACATTGTCAGTGAAATGCCTACACCCAAATAATGCTACTGTAAATACAACCTTTTGGGTTGGCAACAAATGACATAGTAATTTACTGTTAATATTGGCCAACTCCATGTACAGCTCCAAGTGCCTGTGTGTTTGGGAACATTAACTCAAGGATACTGTTGACCTAATTTATCTCACTATTCCCCCTGATAGTCATTTTAGCAAAGGGGCTTTGTTCAAAACTAGGTCCTTTTTCAATTCATTTTCAGTAATGGTCTCCGACGTTTTTCTAAAGGACCCATTGTGATTTATCTGTTCACTTACATCTTTGGCTATAGATCTTTTGTCATACAAGTTTGAAATGATTTGGAACTATCTCTTCAAGAATGCACTTTATCTCATAGAAGCAAAAACAATTATTACCTAACATTAGGAATTCAATGTATGGTAGGCTAGCAATAACACCCATTGATGACTCTTGTCTTGACATAAATGTAAAAAAAAAAGAAAAATCCACCAGATGGCGCTAGTTACTCATATAACACAACCAACACTAGTATGTATTTTACCAAACACCATCAAGTTATAGTATATGATTTGAAAATGTATATTTTATGTTGTCTTATTTCAATATGTTGGGTCTGATTAAAAAGCACAGTCTTAGTAATACTCAAACATTGCATTTATTTCATCCCCCCGTCAGATCCTATATTCCAGCAGACCTGGAATGTACTGGAAATGGCTAATGGTGATTAAACATCAGAAATTTCAGGCAACCTTGGCCTGACCTGCTAAAAGTTTAAAAGTGATGAATAATCCTACAAAATCCAATTCTGATGGAAAATCCATACAGAGCTGCAAACAACTTAAAGCAGCGCAAAGAGATTCTGTGCACACACATGATTTTCTCACAAGAGCTGACTATTAAGGAATCAATGATCATTGAGTGATAAATGTCTCAGAGGCCAGAATTAACTGAGCTGTGAAGAATAAAATCCTGAACTCTTTAGAAATAAAACAACACAACCTTGATGCACAAAACATTTGTTTATCAGACCGGTAAATATTAACAGGCTGTGTAGCTCTAGATTTTACAGTGTAGACACCTTTCTGGAACAACTGTACAGAAGCTATTAATATATGAAAATTCAATTTCTCCATTAAGTTGCTTGTCCAGAACATAGCATTAACCCACAAAGAGGCATGCTGGGTAATTCATGAGACCATTTTCTCTAGAATGGCTCTGACTTGGACCGGGTCAGTTCTGCCTTTGGTTTCTCTCTGAACTTCACCCATCAATTTGTTCATTACTTTTTTATTACCCCCTCTGATAATCTGAACCTGCAACAACAAATAAATTTGCAAAAATTATTGCATAAATTATCAAAGTTAATCTTATAAACAAAAACAAACAAATAAATAAATATAGTTTAAAAGTTTTATTTTAATAATAATATTACATATTTGTACTGGCTCAAAATATTTAAAGACAAACTGAGTTTTTAAAGTGAATTAATGTTTGGATTTACCTCCTCGGGGTGACTGTCCACAATCCTCTTACAGATCTTTTGTAGCTCCTCTTTGTCATTTATCATCCACAAATCCTGCTCCTTCACTATCTGACCCACTGTCTTCTCTGGAGCCTTCCACATCTCCTGGAAAACCTGTGCTCACCACATATAAGCACAAAAAAGCCTGTGGTTTAAGGAAAACCCTCATATAGCTTCTGAAAACTTTTCTGGCAAAACAGTTTTTTTTTTTTTTTTTTGTATTTTTGTAAATGTGCAGCACAAATGAAAGCTTTTTTTCACTTACTTGCTTGGCAGCTGAAGATGAGATATGACCAGATTCTACAAGATTGATCAGCTCAGCAAGAGCACATGGAGAGATGGGACTGAGAAAGGGGGGAAGAGATTAGACAGAAAGAACAGATTACACTCTCAGAGAGCGATATCTCGGAGAGCAAGAATTATAAACATTAAGACCCAGGAGAACTCATTACTGAATGGGTTAAACATCGCTTCTTTCTGTGTTCATGCAATTTGGCCCCACTCACATATTAGAGAATCACACAGAGGTGATCATTGAGGCAGTTTCTGATCACTGAGCTGGAGAAGTCCCAGAAAACACTCCCATACATACATCCCCCAGCACGGAGTGAACACAACCTCCATTATTTATTACTTACTGCCTGGAAACAATGTTGGTGAGAAGGAATAAAACAAACAGACTGGAAATAAGCCTGCAGCACTCACACAAAGACACGCTCCCTGTCTCCCTTCTCTCTTGAAATTATTTATTCTAATTTATTTTCCAGTGTTTTGGATGTATCACAGCTATTGAATGACTGTTCTCAGTGCTGGCTCACCTCTGAGAGACTTTAAGACTCTGACTATTCAGATTTCCCATCAGCTCCTTTATCACCCAGCCAATCACTTTCCTCGGTTCTGCCTTGGTCACCTGAACAACACTCTCAAAGTAGTCCATAAGCCCATCTTCATTCTGAAATGGAGTAGTTATCGTAGTATTATGATTTTTTTAAATTAATATTAAATACCTATGATGAAAAAAAAAGTAGAATAAAATGAGATTTATCCAAAACTATGCAAGCCTGTTTCCACCTCAGAATAAAAAGTAAGACAGGCAATTGTGGGATAAAGTTTAAGAAATAAAATCACATTGTAAGATATGAGGTGAGAGTTACAGTATGAAATAAAGTCGCCATTTGTTACAAGATATAAAGACAATTAGAAGTCACAGTTGTAAGATAGTAGAAGTTACAAGACATAAAGTTGCAATTATGAGGAATAAAGTCACAATTATGAGGAATAAGTGAAACAGTTGTAATTATGAGATATAAAGGCAATTATAAGATGTTGCAATTGTGAATTAAAGTTGCAATTAGAAGAAACAGTTGTAATTGTGATATGAAGTCAAAATGAGAAACAGTTGCAATTGTGAGATATAAAGACAATAATGAGCAGTCGCAATTGTGAGATAAGACAAGATAGTGATGGTGACAAGAAATACAGTTGCAATTATGACAATTATAAGAAGTGATTGTGAGATTGTGACATTTACAAGAAGTAAAGTTGCAAAAATTGCGAACATTTTTCTTTTTGAGTGGAATGGAGAATCATAGCACTTACAACTGGACAAGGTAAAAATGCATTTGGAATTATTATCAGGATCAAAGTGCCTGATGGGAAATGTACAGTGTTGGGAAGAATACTTTGGAAATGTAATAGGTTACAGATTACAGATTACAAGTTACCCTATTTCAAATGTAATAAGTAGTGTAATTATTTTAACTACTATATTAATGTAACTGATTACTTTTTGATTACTTTTCTAAATATAAATTTCTATTTTTTTCCAAGCTGTTAATAATTTACAAACATTTAAAGCAGTCATGGTTAACCTAACTTTCAAAATCCTTCATCACTTGAATTAACATTATAATTTAATTTTAAAGACACCACAAAATCAGACTTTAGCACATCTTTTTACTTGGAGATCGTTCTGATGTTAAATACAGATTTAAAATCATGAGATATAGTTTAATAGCTATAATACTGTTTTTGAAATCAAATCTTTGCAAAGCTATGATAGGAAATACTGGCATCTAACAATGCCCTGAAAAAAAAAAAAACACACGAAAAAAAAACAGTTAATTTAAAAATAAAGCATATACACAAACCCAACAGGAAATAAAACAGTTATCAAATAAACGTGTCCTTTTCAGTGTCCTAAACTCCTGAAATATTGGTCTATCATATTTTAGAGCAGTCAATGCAATTTGGGAAAGAAATCAATTAAATTTGTACGTGTGTGAAAATATTTAGATGTAACCCCCTTTGTAATCGTTAATATTTCATAAGAAACTGTAATTTACAGTTTTTTTCTCTGTAACCGTAACAGATTACAGTTACATTTATTTTGTAAGTATATTAAACAAGTTTCTCCCCAACATTGGAAATGTGTGCCATAAAACAAACATGCACAGCTTGAATGTGGACTTCCTCACCACCAGTGTGAAGCTGTGCTCATGCAGGATGCTGTACGTCTCCACAAGCCTCGTCCTCTTCACAGACGGCAGCTCTGGCAACTGGGTACTCAGCCTGTCAATCACCACAACCTGGGCAGGGTCAACGTCAGCAGGCACAGAAGCTTCATTCTCATAAACAAACAGTGGTGGCAAGTTGGGCTCTGGCATGAACCTGAGAGATAAAGAGAGAGAATGTATGTACATGCGACACAGCAGAAGGCGTGACTCAGGCAGGTCATGTGGGGAAACACAAGTGCGTGTTCTTATCAGGTGCAGAGATAAGCCAGCATTTGTTGTGTTCACACAGCGTGAGTGTCATCTCATGGCCTAATCTCCAGCCCTCTCTGTCTCTCTGTCACACCCCCCTCATATATCTCTTCCACCTGAACCAGCCACACATGTCCAGCCACTGTCGGTCTGAAAGTGTCCGCTCCAGTGGTGGTCCATCAGAAGCACGGGTGACTGAACCCTCTTAAAAATTAAACTAACAGTTTAAGTGATAAACTAATCACTGTTTTAATCAATTAAAAATGTGCATAACTCACATGCATATATATTTTGCACGCTGTAGCTCAGATGAGTTCTGATCACTACATGAATGCAAGAAGACATGCCTCAGATTGGATATTCAAATTACGTATTTGTTTCTGTCAAAAATGCAGCCAAAAAGGCAAAACAAAGAAATTAAATTGACTTCTTTCCACATAGATAACAAATCATAAATACTGTATTGGTTGGTAAGATTTTTGAATGTTTTTTTTTAAAAGAAGACATCTATTTTATCGAAAATGGAGTAAAATAAAATATGTGAAATAACTGTTTTGAATTTTAATATATTTTAAAGTTTTATTCATTCCTGTGATGTCAAAGCTGAATTTTTAGCAGCCATTACTCCAGTCTTCATTGTCACATGCTCCTTAAGAAATCATCCAAAAATGCAAATTTGGTGAAGAAACATCTTTTATTGTCAGTGTTGGAAAAAGTTTTTCAGGATTTTTTGATGACTAAAAAGAACTGCATTTATTTTACTTTTTTTTTTTTGTAACAGCGTGAATGTCTTGTACTGTTACGAAGCACCAAACAGGAGTTATATAAAATCTGAATATATAAATGTAAATTGTGAATGTATAGAAGTAAATCTGAATATACAGTTATAACCCTGAATATATAGAAGTAAATCAGAATATATAGTTATAATTCTGAATATACAGGTGCATCTCAATAAATTATAATGGCGTGGAAAAGTTCATTTATTTCAGTAATTCAACTCAAATTGTGAAACTCATGTATTTAATAAATTCAATGCACACAGACTGAAGTAGTTTAGGTCTTTGGTTCTTTTAATTGTGATGATTTTGGCTCACATTTAACAAAAACCCACCAATTCACTATCTCAACAAATTAGAATACTTCATAAGACCAATAGAAAAAAACATTTTTAGTGAATTGTTGGCCTTCTGGAAAGTATGTTCATTTACTGTATGTGTACTCAATACTTGGTAGGGGCTCCTTTTGCTTTAATTACTGCCTCAATTCGGCGTGGCATGGAGGTGATCAGTTTGTGGCACTGCTGAGGTGGTATGGAAGCCCAGGTTTCTTTGACAGTGGCCTTCAGCTCATCTGCATTTTTTTGGTCTCTTGTTTCTCATTTTCCTCTTGACAATACCCCATAGATTCTCTATGGGGTTCAGGTCTGGTGAGTTTGCTGGCCAGTCAAGCACACCAACACCATGGTCATTTAACCAACTTTTGGTGCTTTTGGCAGTGTGGGCAGGTGCCAAATCCTGCTGGAAAATGAAATCAGCATCTTTAAAAAGCTGGTCAGCAGAAGGAAGCATGAAGTGCTCCAAAATTTCTTGGTAAATGGGTGCAGTGACTTTGGTTTTCAAAAAACACAATGGACCAACACCAGCAGATGACATTGCACCCCAAATCATCACAGACTGTGGAAACTTAACACTGGACTTCAAGCAACTTGGGCTCTGAGCTTCTCCACCCTTCCTCCAGACTCTAGGACCTTGGTTTCCAAATGAAATACAAAACTTGCTCTCATCTGAAAAGAAAACTTTGAACCACTGGGCAACAGTCCAGTTCTTCTTCTCCTTAGCCCAGGTAAGACGCCTCTGACGTTGTCTGTGGTTCAGGAGTGGCTTAACAAGAGGAATACGACAACTGTAGCCAAATTCCTTGACACGTCTGTGTGTGGTGGCTCTTGATGCCTTGACCCCAGCCTCAGTCCATTCCTTGTGAAGTTCACCCAAATTCTTGAATCGATTTTGCTTGACAATCCTCATAAGGCTGCGGGTCTCTCGGTTGGTTGTGCATCTTTTTCTTCCACACTTTTTCCTTCCACTCAACTTTCTGTTGACAACATGCTTGGATACAGCACTCTGTGAACAGCCAGCTTCTTTGGCAATGAATGTTTGTGGCTTACCCTCCTTGTGAAGGGTGTCAATGATTGTCTTCTGGACAACTGTCAGATCAGCAGTCTTCCCCATGATTGTGTAGCCTAGTGAACCAAACTGAGAGACCATTTTGAAGGCTCAGGAAACCTTTGCAGGTGTTTTGAGTTGATTAGCTGATTGGCATGTCACCATATTCTAATTTGTTGAGATAGTGAATTGGTGGGTTTTTCTTAAATGTGAGCCAAAATCATCACAATTAAAAGAACCAAAGACTTAAACTACTTCAGTCTGTGTGCATTGAATTTATTTAATACACGAGTTTCACAATTTGAGTTGAATTACCGAAATAAATGAACTTTTCCACGCCATTCTAATTTATTGAGATGCACCTGTATTTTGGTAATAGTCTGTAGATGGCACTGCATGATTTGCTCCATTTCTTTACTACATTCACTCTCTCTTCCCTCCCTTCTCCTTCATGTGGATCTACACCCGCATCACAGCACAGGCAATGCATCTTCAGTCCTTCACATCGCCACTAGTCTTCCTGTCCTCTTCCTCCTCTGTTTTGTTTCCCCAATCCTTTTCTCTCCCTCCATGTCACCATATTCACTTTCATCCATCTCCCACACTCCCTTGTCTGTCTACAAACTCAGTATTTCTGCTGCTTTCTTTCACCTGTTTTCCTTTTATCCTGCACTGTCCATCTTCCCTCTGCTCCATCACTCTTTCCACTGTCCTCTTCTTTTTTTTTTTCCTGACTCCTTGTAGCACTCAGACAGGATGGAGCAGATTTGACTCACCTGAAAGACTCATGGAGGGTTATATTCACCTGTAGTCTTGTAGGCCTTCCTTATCCCTCATTGGAATTGTGTGACTGGCAAGAGAGAGATTGTAATAAATAAGTTAGTACTTAAAAAAAAAAAAAAAAAAAAGTTGCAAGCAAAGTATGTTATGATAGATGGTTCTTAGAGGCATTCAAAGTGTACATATACAGGAAAATATATAGTCAGTCAGTCATTATCGCACAAAACTGGTATATAAGATAAGATAACATAACATAACATATAACATATAACATATAACATAACATAGACACTTTATTTTAAGGTCCAATTCTCGCTATTAACAAACCATTAACTACAATTTTTGCCTCAATAAACACCTAATTTGCTGCTTATTAATAGTTAGTAAGGTAGTTATTAAGTTGTAAAGATGTAGAATACAGTCATATATTGAATATGTGCTTTATAGTTACTAATAAACAGCCAATGTGCTAGTAATATGCATGCTAATAAGCAACTAATTAATATTGAGAATTGGTCCTTAAGCTAAATTGTGTATAATATAATATAATATAGACTACTATTTTGGTGAAAATGAAACTTATAAATTAACGAGTACATGTAATTTGAATAATCAATAGACAGAATCACATACAAGCAACAGTTGTTATGCCTTCTTCAGTGTCTTCTTAATAAACTTTATTTATTATTTACTCTATTTAATAAAGTTTATTTAGCTTATTAAAGGGATAGTTCACCCAAATATGAAAATTCTCAATAAAAGATGACAGAATTTTCATTGTTGGGTGAACTATCCCTTTAAGACAGGACATTAGGTAATCAGCTGTGAATGCTACATTAAGCTGTATTGTATGCCTTTTGTTTATTTTCATGAGACAAAAAGACATGTATCACAAAATAAATTCTGAGACAACATGTCTGGCTATTGTGTTGTTTTCACTGGCCTACACACACACACACACACAAAAAACCCAGTATGATAAGTGTAGCCTGATTCACAGACAAATTAACTTTATTGGTTTGCCAATGAAGAATCCTTTACTGAATGTACTCACTGAATCAAGCAGAGTGGTATCTGACTTGCACAACTGTTCAAAAGTAAGATATTTTTATGTTTTTGAAAGAAGTTTTCTTATATTTTTAAATATATTTTAAAATGTAATTTATTCCTGTTATGGAAACACTGAATTTTTAGCAGCCATTACTCCAGTCTTCAGTGCCACATTATGATCATTCAGAAATCATTCTAATTTTGTGCTCAAGAAACAATTCTTATTATCAATGCTGAAAAGAGTTATGTTGCTGAATATTTTTATGGAAACTGTGATTGCCTTTATTTTTCGTCATTTTTTTTTTCAGGATTCAGTGTTGAATAGCAGGTTTAAAAGAACAGCATTTATTTGAAATGTATTTTTTTTTAAATTATGTAAAAGTCTTTACGTCACAGTTGAAAGTATCCTTGCTGAAAGAATAAACTGCCGTTGAAAAGTTTGAGATCAGTAAGACTTGTAATGTTTTTTAAATAAGTCTCTTATGCTCATCAAGGCTGCATTTATTTGATCAAAAATACAGAAGAAAACAGTAATATTGCGAAATGTTATTACAATATAAAATAATGGTTTCTACTTTAATATACTTTAAAATATAATTTATTCCTGTGATGCAAAGCTGAATTATGATCAGCCATTACTCCAGTCTGTCACATTATCCTTCAGAAATCATTTTAATATGCTGATTTATTATTAGAATTATCTATGTTGGCAACAGTTGTGCTGCCAAATATTTTTTGGAACCTGTGATATTTATATTATTTTTTATTTTTTTAGGATTCTTTGATTAATTAAAAAAAAAAAAAAGCATTTATTCAAAACGTAAATCTGTTCTTACAATATGTCTTTGCTATCACTTATCACTTCAAAAGTGTTATTTTGCTGTTTTTTTTTTTAGCACAACTGTTCAGCACTGATAATAAATCAGCATATTAGAATGATTTCTGAAGGATCATGTGATACTGAAGACTGGAGTAATGATGCTGAAAATTCAGCTTTGCATCACAGGAATAAATTAGATATAAATGTATATTAAAATAGAAAATGTTATTTTACATCGTAATAATATTTCACATTTTTTTTTAATTTTTTTATTTTTGATCAAATAAACACAGCCTTGATGAGCATAAGAATCTTCTTTAAAAAACATAAAAAATCTTACTGATCCCAAGCTTTTGAACAGCAGTGTATATAAAAAACAACACCTGACCTGACTGTTTTAAACAGTAGAGTACCTAATGAATCACATCTATTGACTTTCAGTGTCCAGCTCAATTCATAGAAATAACATGTGAATCTTTATTTAGCAGCATGTGTTGATTTTTTTTAACTAGTTTTTTTGTAAATTTTTAAAAATAAACAAAACATTAAATTCTGAATTTAATCTTTAAAATATGTTTCCAAAATTGTATTTTTTGGTATTATACTGTATTGTTATTTGTGTGGTTTGAACTGTTTAAGGGTAGTAGGGGAGCTCCTCTCACAGAATTCTGTCAGAAACACTGACTAAACCTGAAGCCGAGGCTCAGTGTGTACAGTGTGAAGCTCAATGTATGTGATCAGCCATGAGACACTAAACATTTAATCTGACATGAATAATTTAAGTGGCTGTGGGTTTCAAATGCAATAAGGAACCAATACAGAATGTGAGACTCTAACCATGTAAAACACAGATCCTTAAATTGCATTGCTCTGTTCCAGTTGATATCACAGGAGAATGCAGTGCTTGTAGAAATATGCCTGTTCTGGGCCTCCTTACCCAGATTTGCTGTCAAATGCTCGGGTCTCATTAAGAACAGTCCCACCGCTCTGTAGAACCTCCATCTGTCTCTGGATCTCGTAGTCTATGGAACATGTACCAAGAGAGAACCAATCAAACTCTAACCACAATCTTCTGCCAACAAAAGACCCTAAAGTACTTCTGAAATGGTTGCACATCAGCAGTTTTTCTCATGACTGCTTAAACGAGCTTTGGGGGGGGGACTGTTCTACTGTCGAAAACCTCTGGTAATCCTTTAGTTTTATTACAGTGTACAGTATAATAGCTGTCTTTACAAAACGTATTATATATTCATTAAATTGTATAACTTTCTCTTTTAGGGAGCAGTGTAAAATAGGGTTAAAAGAATCAAGTCATACTCAGCGATTAAATATTTTCCTGTTTTCTCTGTTTACTCTCTCTTTTATTGACAGCACTATTTAATCATCTCGTCCTTGACAGGAATGTTTATGTGGGTCTTCAACATTCATTATTTTCTTGGATCAAATCAGTCAGATTTCCTTTTGAGTGAAACTCCTGGTTTCAAAAACACAACTTGGTGATTGAAATTATTGTGATATGTGTGTGTATGTGTGTGTGTTTCATCAGCAGAGATGATGGCTTCTGCAGTCTTTATTCAACAGTGCACATCTTGACAGAGCATTTAACACGAGACAGAGACAGAGTGAGGTGAAAATGCTTATTGTTCATCTTGCTTATCTGGAGTTTGCAGTTTGACTTTCAGCTCTGGCATAATTACACAGAGACACTCATTCCCTCCAACTGATGCCAGGCTAAATCTGACAACCACACAAGAAAAGTGACTTCCAGCTATTACTAAAGCGCGTGAGTGTGTGTGAATACGAATGCAGCATGATTAAAAGATTTCTGAAACCCACTGGTTAAAAGTCTATTCCATTCCCTCGACACGTCTTGCTGTACAGAGGAATGGCAAAGAGATTTTACTGTACGCTTGTACTTACACTAGAAAAGACCTTTTTCAAACCAACAGGGAGATGTTGATATTCAAAAAATTCTTTCTCAGTATCAGTTGGACAAATATTCTTACCTATGGCTTTAGCCAGGTGCCTCACACTGTTGATATTTTTGACCTCCGTCCTCACTCCCAAAGGCTCTCCAGGTCGATGCACGGACACATTGGCATCAACTCTAAGCTGCCCCTCTGTGAGAGGAGAGAAAACGGGATCTGATATGAGAATCACTCCAAACAGTCATTACAATTCAACCATCCACAGCTCTCAAAACCCCTGCTTAACAAACACTGCATACATTTGAATCTGAATTATTTATTTGCATGAAATACAGTATTCTGGAGTGTCCTGTGCACCGCTGAATAGTCTGCACCAGATAAACAATTTGCTGTATTTTGCTTCAGGGGGTTTTGATTAAACGAGCTATTGAATTTTTCATCACAGGAAGACAATAGGTTGATTGAGCGGTGACACTTTAAGAAGGGTTGAAAAACAGGTCAGTTATTTTCTCATTTGAATTTGTGTATCCTACACAAACACTACATTTTATCAATGTTCTTATTTAAAGTGTGTAATTGAAACTATGACTCACTCATATTAAGATTCTAGAATTCAAACATCTCAGTGCATTCAGTACAAATACTAGTGAAGTCAGAAATGAGCAAAAAAAGTTTACTCATTGGCAAAGCCATAGTCTGAGAAAAGAGTGACCACTACAGTACAGTCTTTTTGTGGTATATAGCCTATACTCATCTGGCCCTGATAGTATACGTACAATGCCCAGACTTTAAATTTATGTGCGGCTTTTTCAATTTTAGAGATGATTTTTTGATTGGAAATCAATACATCTTTAAAGCATTTCTGGACATATGTTAGAGAATGGCATTCAGCAGGTACAGTATTTCTGCAATATTCTTGATTTATGATGTTTATTAGATATTTGAACAAAAATTCATGTGCAAGGCTTTCTTCATGATGCACTCTTTTAATAGACATCTTGGTGACGTATGGAATACTGTATACTGGACTGGTTGATATAGACCAATTTAGTGTTTTCAAACAGTGATGACATTTTTTTTTGTGGGAGGAGCCTATCTAGTGGCAGAAAATGACAGTTTTCAAGTAGCAGTCTATGGAAGCCATGGAATAAAACAATAAAAAAGGTCAATTTGAGTATATATTTCAAAATTCTGTCTTTATTCTTGCAATTCTGGGATTATATCTCTCAATTCTGATAAGAAAAATCAACTCGTCATTCTCTCTTTCACCTTAGCTCAGAATCATCAGTTTATGTCCCACACTTCTGGCTTTTTTTCCTCAAAATTGAGTTAAAATAGATAATACAATAGTTAAATATTAGTAAGATATGTAAATAGTTTATTACAATGAAACAATTATTACAGTGAAAATGATTATATGTCATTCTTCCTTGTGTTTATGTAATGAAAAACAGTATAGGGAATGTTACTTGATTGTTTTAAAGGGGTCATATTATTTTGTGTATTTGGTGTAATGCAATGTGTTTATGTGGTTTAAGGTTCAAAAAACACATTATTTTCCACATACTGTACATTATTGCTACTCATCTAAGCTCCGCCTTTCTGAAACGCACCGATTTTTACAAAGCTCATCGTTCTGAGAAGCGAGGCGTGCTCTGATTGGCCAGCTATCCAGTGCGTTGTGATTGGCCGAATACCTCAAGCGTGAGACGGAAATGTTACGCACCTTACCGTATTGTGATGCCGTGTCCTGGCGCGACGACACAAAAACAATAAAACCCATTACAAACAAGGCATTTGTTGCATCCAGTGGGGACATAATTACTGATTATAATGACTTATACTGTCTTTTTACGCGTTGCATCGCGCCGCGTAAACATTACCATGTCTGCATTTGTGATCGGAGAAACGACAAACAACAAGCACTACTCTACACAGCTTAAAACTCGCGTTTGAATCATCAGTGGCAAATTCTTTAAATATGAAAACATACTTACAGGCTGTGAGTCAGAGGCGCCAGACTGTCCTTGCAAAGTTGGAATTGCCACACTTTATAGAAACAGCCTTTGAGCACAGCTGGCAGGCTACTCCCAGGTTCAGGAAATAGTCCTCCGTAAAATGTGCTGCACATACTCGAATATTTGGGTTGAACTGTTCTGGAACAGTGTTGTAAATACAACTTAACCACTGATTTCTAGTTGTGTCCTCGTTTGGAAGCCCAAACAAAGTAGTTTCGCTTTCACAACGAAACACAGCGTCTCCAGGACATGGCGCCGGCGGCAGCAACAATACTACAGCGAGAATAAAAATCACGCCCTCTTTCTTTGCGTATACATTTGGGCGGTGTTTTGCAAATTTTCCCACACCGTGACGCAGACATGTGTTTGAATGAGCCGTTTTAGGGGGGCGTGGTCAAGTCTTAATTTTTATAAAGAATATCTCTTTAGTTTTGAGACTTTAGTCTTTGCAACTTCAGGGATCTTATTTATGCACAAACAGCTTGTAACACTCCAAAGAGAAAGGAAAACTTGAAATCGCATCATATGACCCCTTTAACTAGCTTTTACTGTATTTCACTTCATGCATTAAACATTTTCTATCTACATCTATCTGTTTTTCTACCTAAACATAATCTATTTTGGGGCTATTCGGTCTTAGACCGAGAAAACACCCTTTAAGCCATTTCCGAGCAAGTACATCAATATTGAAATATACATCAAAAATAACAGAAAGGCTGAAAATGATCAAATTTAGGCCACATTGGCGATCCTTATGGATACTGAGTAGATTACTAAGTCTGATTAAGTTGGCGCAAGCAAGGTGATTTGTGTCAGAGACCCAATCATGGGAATAAATGTGTATAGACATTAAAGGTTCTGATTAATGTTAGCTGTAGGGGGTGTATTAAATCACCGGCCATGTTAGCCTGGCAGGTGCCCAGAGCCTGCAGGATGAGCTGAAGCTCTCTGACGGCAGCTGCTGCCTCTTCTCCGCAACACATCTCTGGCTCCATCACCAGCTCCATCAGACCTACACCTACAGACCGAGAGACACAGCATTCATATCAGACACTGTCCACAAAGGACATAAACTCTTCATGTTTCTGTATCAGAGTGAAGAAGCAGCACCTGCTCTGTTGAGATCTATGAGAGTCTGGCTCCGTTCATCATCATGGAGACTCTTTCCACTGTCTTGCTCAAGCTGGATCTGTTTGATTTTCACACTCTTGGTTACAACTTGGTTTCTTCTGCGACCTTCAAAATGACTATAGACCAGAATGCCATTCACTGCTATGGGAACCCTCTGCTGAGTGATCTGGTAGCCTGCCTGAAAATACAAACACCAAACTGTTACACAACTAAACAATGGTGGGTGTTAGGACCATTTTAATTGCTAGTTTATCTAGACCTAAATATATCCAGGGCCGTTTCTAGCCAATTTGACGCCCTAGGCGAAATCCCTATTGGCACCCCCCCCAAATTATATATATACTTATATATATATATATATATATATATATATATATATATATATATATATATAAAAATTTACATTCTTTTCAGACACCAGTTTCTTGTCACATTCAAAATGGTTGTCATAGTAACGACACTAATTTGTGGAGATTCAGCACATTGTGAGTTCCACAAATCTGAACGCATTATTAGTAAATTGACTTAAGATAAACATTTTGCACAATTTATTATCTGTATATCATTGTGTTGCCACTAGATGCCTGTATAGCCCTATGTAACAATCCCTAATAGACACTGCACATAATTTACACATAAATCACACATAAATTAATTTCATTACATTTGGATTTGGATACATGTTTAGATACTATCAATGGCTACTTTTGTCTTTATCTGTTTTTTGTTCAATTGTTTTCTTGTTGTTGCTTGAAACATTGATTTAAAGTGTCAGTTATTGCATTATTATTTCAGTCAAACCTATAAAACCCTTTGTTACCCCAAACTACATATAAAAGCCTGATCAGTGGCATAAAAGTAATCAATGCAGCTGTTTAATCCTTTGCTACTCATTAACGCGTGAACTTCCCCTTTAAATAACGTGACGCTCTGCCCTCTATGTGTATGACGCTGCTCCCATTAAGTGCTGTGTTAGAAGCAAATTAATTGATTCAGCATTTCAACACCTCCATAAGGATGCATTAAACTGGACAAAGTGGTTTAATAAAGGATGTATTGATCTCGTGAATTAGTGAATTTTACTATACCAATATTTTTTAATTGGCTGTTAAAGTTTATATGGGAATATTACATGACACGCTGATCCTTTAACAATGCATTGGCGCAAAAACGCACACCTTTTGGACAAATCTCGCAACATGATTTATCAACTGCAACAAATACTGCCTAAACAAAATACTGATTTTGTGCACTTTATTTACTGTACCAATATTTTAAATTGGCCTTTGAACTTAGCTTTATTGCTTGGCAAAAAAAAAAAAAAAAAGCGTTACCTTGCCAAAGCACTGACAGAACCCATTGATCTAATGGTGTTGCTGAGCGCTCCAAATGCAAGCATGCAACAATCAGAGGCAGCAATTGACAGCGCTCTGATCCAGTGGCATACAGGCATAGTCAGATTGACAGTACTCTAGCCCAATGATGTGGGGATCCAGTGGGGGCGGCAATCATATTTCAGGGTGACCGTGCCACTCTTGATCACAACCCTGTTAAAATGTAGTGGTAGTTCGTGCGCTCATTGGCACCCCCTCCAGCTGGTGGCGCTCTAGGCGACCGCCTAGCTCGCCTATGCTTAGAAACGGTACTGAATATATCTATTACACATCTGTGTCTGACTAAGGGTTTCTAAACAGCAGGAGAGTGCTAGGAGAGGCAAAATAAAATAAATAAATAAAAAAAACAACAAAAAAAAACACCCCACTAAATAAATAAAATAAAAGTTAAAATTAACAGATTTTTTCATTACTGCCGTTTTATTCTGCATTTTAAATTCTGGCCAGAACTTATTAAATCATTTTGTTCTACTGACAGCCATGATCTTATTTTTCTCTTCAGGTTTATGCATCTAACAATACAGAGTTAGAGAAAATACAGTCTTTCAGAACTTAATATAAACTAAATATTTTTAAAGAAGTAGTATCTTCTGTTCACCAAGCCTGCATTTATTTGATCCAAAGTACAGCAAAATTTTGAAATATTTTTACTATTTAAAATAACTGTTTTCTATTTTTAATATACAGTCAGGTCCATAAATATTGGGACATCGACACAATTCTAACATTTTTGGCTCTATACACCACCACAATGGATTTCAAATGAAACGAACAAGATGTGCTTTAACTGCAGACTGTCAGCTTTAATTTGAGGGTATTTACATCCAAAGCAGGTGAACGGTGTAGGAATTACAACAGTTTGCATATGTGCCTCCCACTTGTTAAGGGACCAAAAGTAATGGGACAATTGGCTTCTCAGCTGTTCCATGGCCAGGTGTGTGTTATTCCCTCATTATCCCAATTACAATGAGCAGATAAAAGGTCCAGAGTTCATTTCAAGTGTGCTATTTGCATTTGGAATCTGTTGCTGTCAACTGTCAAGATGAGATCCAAGAGCTGTCACTATCAGTGAAGCAAGCCATCATTAGGCTGAAAAAACAAAACAAACCCATCAGAGAGATAGCAAAAACATTAGGCGTGGCCAAAACAACTGTTTGGAACATTCTTAAAAAGAAGGAATGCACCGGTGAGCTCAGCAACACCAAAAGACCCGGAAGACCACAGAAAACAACTGTGGTGGATGACCGAAGAATTCTTTCCCTGGTGAAGAAAACACCCTTCACAACAGTTGGCCAGATCAAGAACACTCTCCAGGAGGCAGGTGTATGTGTGTCAAAGTCAACAATCAAGAGAAGACTTCACCAGAGTGAATACAGAGGGTTCACCACAAGATGTAAACCATTGGTGAGCCTCAAAAACAGGAAGGCCAGATTAGAGTTTGCCAAACAACTTCACAGTTCTGGAACAACATCCTATGGACAGATGAGACCAAGATCAACTTGTACCAGAGTGATGGGAAGAGAAGAGTACGGAGGAGGAAAGGAACTGCTCATGATCCTAAGCATACCACCTCATCAGTGAAGCATGGTGGTGGTAGTGTCATGGCGTGGGCATGTATGGCTGCCAGTGGAACTGGTTCTCTTGTATTTATTGATGATGTGACTGCTGACAAAAGCAGCAGGATGAATTCTGAAGTGTTTCGGGCAATATTATCTGCTCATATTCAGCCAAATGCTTCAGAACTCATTGGACGGCGCTTCACAGTGCAGATGGACAATGACCCAAAGCATACTGCAAAAGCAACCAAAGAGTTTTTGAAGGGAAAGAAGTGGATTGTTATGCAATGGCCAAGTCAATCACCTGACCTGAATCCGATTGAGCATGCATTTCACTTGCTGAAGACAAAACTGAAGGGAAAATGCCCCAAGAACAAGCAGGAACTGAAGACGGTTGCAGTAGAGGCCTGGCAGAGCATCACCAGGGATGAAACCCAGCATCTGGTGATGTCTATGCATTCCAGACTTCAGGCTGTAATTGACTGCAAAGGATTTGCAACCAAGTATTAAAAAGTGAAAGTTTAATTTATGATTATTATTCTGTCCCATTACTTTTGGTCCCTTAACAAGTGGGAGGCACATATGCAAACTGTTGTATTTCCTACACCGTTCACCTGATTTGGATGTAAATACCCTCAAATTAAAGCTGACAGTCTGCAGTTAAAGCACATCTTGTTCGTTTCATTTGAAATCCATTGTGGTGGTGTATAGAGCCAAAAATGTTAGAATTGTGTCGATGTCCCAATATTTATGGACCTGACTGTATTTTTAAAATGTAATTTATTTATTACTTGATCCTTCAGAAATCATTCTAATATTCTGATTTGCTGCTCAAAAAACATTATTTATTTATTATTATTCATTTGAAAACAGCTGAGTAGAAATTTTCCAGGTTTATTTGATGAATAGAACGTTCAGAAAAACAGCATTTATCTGAAATAGAAATCTTCTGTAACATTACAAATGTCTTTATCATCTCATCTGATCAATTTAAAGCATCCTTGCTAAATAAAAGTATTAATTTCTATAATTTCTTTCCCCAAAAAAAAAAAAACAAGTCATTTTTTTTTCAAGCTTTTGAACATATAGTGTATAACGTTAAAAAAGCTTTTTATTTCAGATAAATGCTGATCTTTGCATCTTTCCTGAGGAATCCTGAAAAAAATATTGATGATGATAATAATAATAATAATAATAATAATAAATGCTTCTTGAACAGCAAATCAGCATATTAGAATGATTTCTGAAGGATCATGTGACACTGAAGCCTGGAGCAATAGCTGCTGAAAATTTAGCTTTGATCACAGGAATAAACTACATTTTAAAATATATTTAAATAGAAAACAGTTATTTTAAATAATAAAAATATTTCAAAATTTTACTGTTTTTGCTGTACTTTGGATCAAATAAATGCAGGCTTGGTGAGCAGAAGAGAGTTCTTTAAAAAACATTAAAAATCTTACTGTTCAAAAACTTTTGACTGGTAGTGTATATTTTGTACTTTTATTCAGCAACAATGCATTCAATTGATCAAAAGTGACAGTAAAGCCTTTTATATTATTACCAAAAAATTATAAAAAAATTATATTTCAAATAAATGCTGTTCATTTGAACTTTATATTCATCCTGGGAAAGAAAATGTATCAAGGTTTTCAAAAAAATATTAATCAGCAAAACTGGACTAATGGGTGCTTACAATTCAGCTTTGCCATCAAAGAAAAACTTAAAACAGTTATAATACAATATTACCTTTTTTAAATCAAATTAAAGCAAAATAAATTTCTTTCAAAAACATTTTTTATATAAACTTTGTATTTATAATATTTTTAACACAGTATAAATTGGGTCTTTCTTTACACAGTAAAATATATACAGTGTCTTGCGAAAGTATTCATACCCCTTCATTTTTTTCACGTTTTGTTATGTTGCTGCCTTATGTTAACTGCTTTAAATTTGTTTTTTTTTCTACATCAGTCTACACTCCATACACCATATTGACAAAGCAAAAACAGACTTGTCACAACTTTGTAAATTAATTACAAATAAAAAAAACTGAAATAAGTACATTGCATAAGTATTCATACCCTTAACTAAATATTTAGCTGAAGCACCTTTACAGCCTCAAGTCTTTTTTGTTTGATGCGACAAGCTTTGCTCATCAGCATTATCTGCTATTCTTCTCCTCACGTCTTCACCTCTCAAGCTCTGTCGGGTTGGATGGGGCAGACGCACATTTTCAGGTTTCTCCAGAAATATTTGATTGGGTTCAAGCTCAGGCTCTGGCTGGGCCACTCAAGGACATTCACAGAGTTGTCTATAAGCCACTCTTGATGTGTGCTTAGGTTCATTGTCCTGTTGGAAGGTGAACCTTCTGCCCAGTCTGAGGTTCTGAATGCTCTGGACTGGGTTTTCATTAAGGCTATCTCTATATTTTGGTGCATTGATCTTTTCTTCTACTCTGATGAGTCCCTCAGTCCCTACCGCTGAAAAACAGTCCCACAGCATGAGGCTGCTACCACCACACTCTACTTTTGGGATGGTACTCTGCAGGTGATGAGCAGTGCCTGGTTTGCTTCAAACATGATGCTTGGAATTGAGGTTCATCAGAAAAGAGAATCTTGTTTCTCACAGTCTGAGGGTCCTTTAGGTGCTTTTTTACAAATTCTAAGTGTGTTTTCATAGGTTTACACTGAAGAGAGGATTGAGTCTTGCCACACCGGCATAAAGCCCAGATCGATGGAGTGTTGCAGTGATGTTTGTCCTTCTGTAGATTTCTCCTATCTGCATATACGATCATGGAGCTCAACTAGAGTGACCATCAGGTTCTTGGTCACCACACCAACCAAAGCCCTTCTCCATCAATTGCTCAGTTTGGCCAGGAGGCCAGCTCTAGGAAGAGTCCTGGTTGTTTCAAACATCTTCCATTAAGGTTAACAGAGACTACATGCTTCTGTGAACCTTCAGTGAAACAGAATTTTTTTTTCTGAACTCTTCCCCAGATGTGTGGCTTGACGCAACCCTGTTTCTGAGCTCTTTTGACCGCAGAGCTTGCTTTTTGCTCCGATATGCATTATCAGCTGTTAGACCTTTTATTAAGATGGTGTGCCTTTCCAAATCAAATGCATTCAATTGAATTTGCCACAGGTTAACTTCACTTGAAGTGTAGTAACATCTACAAGCAATATGAATGCTCCTGAGCTAAATTCCAACTGTCCCAGATAAGAGTATGAATACTTACGCAATGGAATCATATAAGTTTATTTTTAATAAATTTGCGAAGATGTTAAAAACCTGTTGTTTGCTTTACCATTATGGTGTATGGAGTATAGATTGATGTGGAAAAAAAGTAATTCAAAGCAGTTTAGCATAAGGCAGCAACATAGCAAAACATGAAAAAAATGAAGGGGTATGAATACTTTCGCAAGGCACTGTAGTTGCCTTTTGTATTTTCAGGACCATCATTTTTGGATGTCTGTAGCATCAAAACCACTGCTGTGTTTTGGTTTAGACCTCATCCAGACTGAACATGAAATCTAAATGAATGACCTTAAAACATCATTATTGTAAGTCTTTTGTATGGAAGGATTTTCCGGACTATTTTCAAATAGAATTGCAAAATGTATTTTCAATTGCGTTTTCCATATGTGGACGCATAAATTGTGACATAATCCAAATGCAATTGCAAAGCTTGCATTACCGTTTGCATTTTCGCTTTCGCGAACGCACAGTGACTGCCAAATTTCAAATGAAAAAGCAAAGTCTATTTGCAACTGTATTTCCCATGTCTTATGAGTTATGAGCCTGTCATATTTAAATAGCAATATTAATTACCACATTTGCCTTTCCACTTTCTCTGCGCCGCGCATATAATCTGTCAAAACTCAAATGGAATCGCAATTCCTTTTGCATTTGAATTTCCGTTGTCTACACTGAAAGCTGTCAATCAATGTGAGGGGGCGGGACTAAACTAGGGGGCGTGTTTGTTTTGGGAGGTGACGTCACTCACAGATGACCGTGCCGAATGCTTTGATCAGTGGAGGTAATCGGTAAAGCTTCTGCTAAAGGCAGCTGCCAATCAGTTCGTGCCTGTGTTAACGAACAGACAGTGCAACCTTCTTGGCACAATACATAATTCTGTCTTTTTTACCCCAAATGCAGCGATTATCCCCTGATAACAGAGCCACAAACGGTATGCACAACAGGTCAAAATTCACTCTTACCCAAACGCTTTTCACCTGTCTCAACATCTTTCACTGTTTCTCTCACTCTGATTGATGCAAGTGAGAAAACAGACAGTGCAATTCTACACTTATTACAGTACATTTTATTCCTTTCTTTTAATCTGTAATAGTACAGAAGTTCTAAGCGGCCACTATTATAATTTTTTCTTTCTTGTTTTCTCGTGACTTAATTTAGTCTACTGTTGCTATGTAACAAATGCAACCTAGATAGGGACATTCTAAAACGCTTAACCTGGTTTAATGTGTTTATTGAGAGTGTTTTTTAAAAGACCAAACTCTGCGTAAATGATCGACAGATGACCATGCGCTCTTCTTGTGAACATTTCAGCAAATGTTGCTTCACTTAGAAATAGCATCTACAATAAATAAAATAAATATAGGCTAATCAAACACTGCTGATTTTGTCCAGAGTTAGGCTATGCTAAACATTTTATTTGTGTAATTAACATTTTTAAATGGTCTAAAAACAACGCATTCAACACCGCAAGCGCAGCCTTCAGAAGAATGCAGAGAAGAGCCTATTCTAAAAAAATTATAAGTAAAATTATATATAATAATATATTATAATAATTTGTGATTTTTATTAGTCATGTAGGATAGGCTGTGATATCGTGTGCGTTACAAGCTTGGGATGCTGTTATATGTGTGTGTGTGTGTGTATGTGTGTGTGTGTGTGTGTGTGTGTGTGTATGTGTTTGTGTGTTTCCTACAAAGAAATGTTGAAAATTCAAAAAATAAGGCTACAACACTGTATAACATCACTGAACTAATGTTTAACATTTATAAGTTAATTAAATGTCAGTAATAAACTGCATAAATTATAGCAATCACGAAGAAGGTCCTCTGTCCCAAACGCATACAGTATAGTTGCGTATAGTTGATACAGTATACAACTCCCCATCAGTAGTTCTATACTGCCACCTGCTGGTGCAGTTGTGTAACTTAGAAAACAACTTTTGTTATGTTGAGATCATGAGAAAAAGAAGTCATGATAACGAGAAAGCAACTTTTGTTATGTAGAGATCACGACAAAAATAAAGTCTTTTTGGTGACGCTTTGGTGCCACGGGACGCATGCTCCATAACGGATTAAAACTGTTGAATAAAATATAAAGTAAGGTGGAAAATGGGTAAATAAATATAGATTGGCACTGTTTTGTTTGCTTACGAATAAAATGTACTGTAATAAGTGTAGAACTGCACTGTCTGTTTTCTCACTCGCATCAATCAGAACCTGTCCTGCAAGCACCCCTGCCCTGCACATTTTGTATGTCTCCCTTGTCCGACAAATCCAATTCAGGTCTTGCGGTCTCTAATAACAAGCTGATGAGTTGAATCAGGTATGTCTGACAAGGGAGACATACAAAATGTGCAGGGCAGGGGTGCTTGCAGGACAGGTTTGAAAACCACTGAATCAGAGTGAGAGAAACAGTGAGAGATGTTGAGAAAGGTGAAAAGCGTTTGGGTAATAGTGAATTATGACCTATTGTGCGTACCGTTTGTGGCTCTGTTATCAGGGGATAATCGCTGAATTTGGGGTAAAAAAGAGAATTATGTATTGTGCCAAGAAGGTTGCACTGTCTGTTCGTTAACACAGGCACGAACTGATTGGCAGCTGCCTTTAGCGGAAGCTTTACCGATTACCTCCACTGATCAAAGCATTCGGCACGGTTGTCTGTGAGTGACGTCACCTCCCAAAACAAACACGCCCCCTAGTTTAGTCCCGCCCCCTCACATTGATTGCCAGCTTTCAGTGTAGACAACGGAAATTCAAATGCAAAAGGAATTGCGATTCCATTTGAGTTTTGACAGGTTATATGCGTGGCGAAGAGAAAGTGAAAAAGCAAATGTGGTAATTAATATTGCTATTTAAATATGACAGGCTCATAACTCGTAAGACATGGGAAATACAGTTGCAAATAGACTTTGCTTTTTCATTTGAAATGTGGAAGTCACTGTGTGTTCGCGAAAGCAAAAATGCAAACGGTAATGCAAGATTTGCAATTGCATTTGGATTATGTCACAATTTATGTGTCCACATGTGGAAAACGCAATTGAAAATACAATTTGCAATTCTATTTGAAAATAGTCCGGAAAATCGTTCCATACTTTTGTGTCATCACTCATTAGAATCAAATCTGGTGTTTGGCAGGGTTGGGTAGGATTGAAAGGCCAGGGTTAAGGTTATGACAAAATGAAACTGCATACAGATACTTGTGATCTGGCTACATTTTCAACCTCCTTCAGTTCCACTGCAAAGCAAAACAGAGCACTCGCAACTGTTGCTATGGCAACTCCATGACCAAAAGCCACTAGAAATTTATCATGGTTATTGGCATGCAAAAGAGTAAAGGGGGAAAAAAAAAGAAAAAAAAGAAGCAATTAGCCATTACCATCTGCGTGTTGTACCTGATCAACTAATTCATCATGGCCACAAAAAAAAAAAACAAAAAAAAACAAATGTAAGCACTGAAGAAATTAAATTAGCGCTAATGAAGAGTGACAGATTCCTCATAAGTCAAAGATTCCCTCCTCCATTTCAATGTCTGAGCTTTCTCAATACCAACTCAGTCAAAACCCGTCCTTGCTTATACCTTTGATTATTCTGGCTTAAAACTGGTTTTGCAATCTGTTTGGTGCATGTTGTGTTACAATATAAATAATACAGGAAAGGAGCATATGCCTGCACAAATCATTTTCTCCTGCACAGTCCAAATATATACGTTAATTCAAATTAGTTTTTGTCTATCTGATATTTTTTCTTTCTAAAATTGTGTCAGAATTAAATGACATTTCCACTTAATTTAATAATACTTTTTAATTATGAGTTAATCTCACATGCTGTATCTTTACACAAGAGACATCATGTTATTTTGTCTTTAATTATGAAGTCCTAATAACCAAAATCAATTAGTAAATGGATTTCAGCCAAATAATTATTGAAAAAAACTTAATAGAGCACAACAGGTGGGTTCCAGAAGAAAAAAATCTAATTTATTTTCTCAAAAGAAAATTTTATTTTTTTATGATGATAACATAGATCTTTCAAAAAAAGAGAACATTGAGCTCTCGGGTTGTTAAGAGAAAGCACATGCTTCTGTAGAAGCAACACATCAGTGTGATTTAACCTTCATTTTTTTCGAAAATCATTTAACATTTTAAATCAACACATTTACTTATATATATATTGAAAAATATAGATTAGCTAGTTGTTCTAAAGTCAATGGATTTTTGGTTAGAGGCCTGAAAAAGGTCTGTGGTTTACACAAGTTCAAGATACTTTTCACGTTTTATTCTACAACATAAAATACATCAGTAATGCTCCCAATAGGCTAAATGGGACTACATAGGATGTCTGGGACATTAAACATCATCACATCAAACATTTAAACTCATTTACTCACTAATCTGCTTGTGTTTATATTTGCACTCTTGCAAACTATTCTAACTCAAACTGTCTATATATTTTTAAACAAATAATAGTGGTGATGAATACGTCATGTAACCATAGACTGTTTAAAGCCTATGTTTAGCAATTAACTTCTGCTGATTGTATTCAGACTTCAAATAAAAGATTTGTTAATTTGTTAAGATTCTCATGATCAAAACATGTAAGAATCATAAACCTTTGTTTGCCACAGGGCTTAAAAATACAATATTAATGCAGTACTCTGTAGTTGTCACTAAATCTATTCAATTATTCACAGTAATTCACAAGTTCATTTCCTCATTAAAATGTACAGTCTTTTACGCTTTAATTGTAATCGTGATAACCTTTTTTGCTTCAAATGAAATGTTAGTGCTGTGATTAATCTCAGAGATGGCTGAATTGGTTCGTGGCTTAGAACTCCATGTTGAAAAGATTTAAAATTCCTATATTAATAAAAAAAGAAGAAGAAGAAAAAAAATTCTGCTACCAAGGCCACTGAGAAAAGTGGGCAGTCACTGTTGAAGGCTATTGAATCCATTCGTGATGAACTGAGGGATGCATCACAGAGTGCAATTAATTCTTATTAATTAATTTATTTTTTCTAAATGCTCTCATGATATTATTTACAAAAGGTGGGTTTGGACTGCACGATTGGTGGGGGACAGTGTTCTTAGAGCTGCAGAAACATATTAATGTTTTTGAAACTACTACATTAAAAAAAAAAAATTTGGCCTCACAAATCCAATACCAGAGCTAAAACATTGCTCGGACCAGAGCTTGAATGTTTTAAGCTTTTAAGAGCTGACACTGTTATTCATCTACATTAGTGGCAGCTATTCTTTTTCCTGCCTGTTCTGCATCACTTCTTCATTAAAGCTCAGAGAAAGAAAGAGTGATGCACTGGATATATGTACATGTCTCTTTGACAAACGATGGATCCATAAAGCAGCTAATCAAAAATAACAACCATATAGAGTCGGAGGCATAGGAAAGATGTTCTTGTCCATTGCATTTGTGTCATCAGCACTTCTATGCTTCGGAGTACGAAGATAAAACTAAGAAACACTGACAAATTCATTAAACATCTATATGTGTGCAGCTAAGGGAACTCACAGGCATGTCTGCATAAAAGTAGTGTTTCCTGTCGAATAGTGACTTCCTGTTGATGGTACAGTTGAGAGCAAGGCCTGTCAATACAGCAGCCTCCACACATCTTCTGTTTAGTACCTTAAGAAATGTAGCAGCAAGACATTCAACAGAATTTATAACTGCAATGAAATGACAGACATAATGTAGATTTATATTGGTGTGTGTGTGTGTGTGTGTATATAAATATAAATAATATATATATATATATATATATATATATATGTGTGTGTGTGTGTGTGTGAGAGAGAGAGAGAGAGAGAGAGAGATTTAATTCATTTACATACTGGCAATGTTCCTGGTAATGAAGCATCAAAATGTGAGACAAGTGAGTTTGGTGGGGCCAAGAATCTAACATGAGATCCAGAGAAGAGCTTTGATGTGGATTGAATCTGAGCATGGATTTCCAGACCCACAACACCAACCATCTGAGGAAGACTAGACAACAAAGCCCAAGAGATGAAGAGTTGGTGGCACTGAACTGATGACACTTTATAGTAGCTTTCATTACATACATTTAGCAACAACACAATTCAATTAAATTGATCAAAAGTGACAGTAAAAACATTTATAATGGTACAAAAGCGGTTTAAATTTTTCAATATTAAATTGTAATAATGTTTCATAATATTGATGCTTTTACATCTGCTTTGAAAAATAAGAGAGTTCTTTACAACATTACACCCAAACATTTTAACAATAATGTAGCTTAAAATACAGTGGTGGCCAAAATTATTAGAACACTAGTATTTTCACCAGCTAAAAAAATGGTCTTAAGTCAGTTATTTCTATCTTTTGCTGTAGTGTGTCAGTAGGAAATATCAGTTTACATTTACAAACTTTCATTTTGCCATTAATTGTCATAATCCAGTGAGATTTTGTCTGACAACAGCCAGTGCTCCACACAGAGATCTGATCTCATGATCATCCAGTCTGTCTGGAACGACATGAAGAAACAGACCGAACTGAGACTAAATCCAGAAGAACCGTGGCAATGTCTCCAAGATGCTTCAAGAAACCTACCTGCAAAGCTACCTCAAAAACTATGCGCAAGTGCACCTAGGGCAAAAGCTGCTTTAAACACAAAGGATGGTTAGTTTTTAGTTTTAGTTTAGTTTTGACAGCATCCTCATTTTACAGCATTTGTACACAAGTGCCTAAAACTTTTAAGAGTACTGTAGCTTTGCAGGTAGGTTTCTTGAAGCATCTTGGAGACATTGCCACGGTTCTTCTGGATTTAGTCTCAGGTCGTTCTGTTTCTTCATGTCGTTCCAGACAGACTGGATGATCATGAGATCAGATCTCTGTGTGGAGCACTGTCTGTTGTCAGACTCCTTGTGCAAGCAATAGAAATAACTGACTTAAAACCATTTTTAGCTGGTGAAAATACTAGTGTTCTAATAATTTTGGCCACCACTGTAGAATCATTTTGTGAATTATCTGATCCAAACTTTTTTTGTTGTTTGTTTGTTTTAATTTTTTGTATCCAAGACTAAAAAGATCCAAAACCTACTATTAGGAACCATTCATAGGAGTAAAAAATGTGACAACTAGCCATGGAGGTCTCAATTAAGTATTTGAATATATTTTAAGTAATGAGTTGTGATCACTTTGATTGTAATGAAAATACAAAGGATATTTTATTTCATAAAATACTTAAATTATTTATTATCTTAATACACTTTATTAACAAATACCATCCGTTTTTCTTTGCAGTATGTATTATTGGCATATAATGTATGTACATTTTTTTTCTGAGCACATGTGAAGTCAAGGTCAGCAATCAAATACGGCTCTCAAGAGTTTTAAATCTGCAGTCTGCCACCACATTAATTAATTCGATTAAATCAGAGTAAGACCATTAATCAAATCCATCACGTTGATAATAAATGTCAGAAAGTCTGTCTCTAACCTAGAATAGCATTTTGAGGGGCATTTGATTCCTACCTTTTACTATGTACTTTGGGCTGAAGTTGAGTTTTAGCTCCAGATGTCCATACTGTCCTTATCACGAAATTAAAAGAATAAATATGATAAAAACTTGATTTATTAGCATATTTCCTTAGCTTAAAGAACATTCTGCTGTATCCTGAAGATGAGGCTGACATGCTTGTGTTTGTGTGTGGGCAGATGGTACATGTAGTTTTAAGAGCCGCCAGGAACTCGCTAGTGTAACGTAAGATGATGAAGAAAAAACTTCAACTCCCATGATGCCAGTAGCGTAACGGCAAAGTTTCCGGCGACTTCTTATGACGGCATTCACAAACCGCGAATTGATAACTCTGGAGCGGTTGGTGGCGGGAGATTCACGCGTGTTCTTGCACGTGAATGACAATCTCTGAACACTTCTCTATTTTCAAGACTTTCCTTTCGCTCGTTTAAATTACAATGGCTCTGCAGCAAAACGGGATCGGATCCAAACACAACGGTGACACTTCCAGCCATCACCCATCTACGAACGGGAACGGAGAAATCCAGCATGAACGGGCCGAGGGATTCACTTTCACCTCCGAGCCCACGCTTGAAGACATCCGCCGCATGCAGGCTGAGTTCACGGAGGAGAGGAACTGGAACCAGTTCCACAAGCCGCGGAACCTGCTGCTCGCGCTGGTCGGGGAGGTCGGGGAGGTGTCCGAGCTCTTCCAGTGGCGCGGGGAGGTGGAGGAGGGTCTGCCGGACTGGACCGAGCCGCAGCGGGAGCACCTGGCCCAGGAGCTCAGCGACGTGTTGATCTATCTGGTTGAACTGGCCGAAAAATGCCACGTTGATCTACCTCAAGCTGTCCTCCGCAAAATGGCCCTCAACCGACTCAAGTACCCTGCCAGCAAAGTCCACGGATCTGCCAAGAAGTACACAGAATACAAGGACTGATGTGGGAGATCTCGTGCCGTAGCCAAAGACTCTCGTTACTGAACAGTTTATTTGAGAAAGCTGATGTTGAGTGCTTTAAAAACTGTAAAAATCCATTCTGCTCTTAACGTTGCTGGTTTTTTATTTCATTTAAACTCAGTTTTGGCACTACTACTCTTGGTTTGCGTTGAGCTTTTTAAGATTTTTTATATGTAAAAAAAACTTGTTTGCACATTTTTGGCTTAGTTTTAAAGTTCTCTGATGTTTTTATTTTACAGTTACCTAACAAAAGCTGCTGTGGACAGTATAAGTTGCTTTGCTGTAAAGTGTTTTTTGCTTCATCACAGACAGTAAAGTGTTTTGCAGCTCACATGGTCTCAGTGCAACTGTTTACTGTTTCAAATTTGCATTTTTAAAAATTATTATTATTACAGATGCACAGTTTCACTGGCACTTTTATAATATTTTATAAAAATACAATGCATTAGATGATTGTTTATGTGGAGAGCATTTACACCAAATCTGATCAAACACCTGAACAAGCAAAGATTTTCAAGTCAAAGATTACTAGAGACTTGCAGGCAAGGGTTTGTAGAGTGTAAGAGTTTATAGGTTTCAGCATAATAATGTTCATACGAACGTTATTAGAGTGACTTAAAAAAAAAAATTGTGTTTTTAGTTCCAGACATTGCGAAATGGGTGCGATTTATGAAAAATCCTGTTTGTGAAAAAAGCCAGCACTGTATGCCTAATCTAAGTGATTTTTCAAGATGCACCATTTTGACAGAGTTCAGTAAATTGTTTTACTGATTATGTCATTATTCACAATTAATCCGGTTCCCCCCTGCATCCACCTGCACACTCAATATCACAACCAAAACCAATGTCATTCAGAGAATTAAGGAACAACTCTGACTTTCTGATTATCATCCTGGATTGTTTATTCTGTATATAGCTACACCTCTAATTAGTAAAGTTAAGTTCATGACACCTGAATAAAGTGTTTTAATAATAAAGTGTCTCCTGAGCCCTGTGTTAGATTAGTAAGAAACTTTAACACTGCTAAAGAGTACTGAAGAAACAACAGAAAGACTCAAGGAAGTGTCTGACAAAAGTGAAGCAGACCAACGTTACAACATGAATATAAGAGCATTTAGTGTATTTGAGTTGCTTAAAGGAATAGTAAAAATGTACTCACCCTCAGGCCATCCAAGATGTGGATAAATTTGGTTCTTCATCGCAAATAAACTGAGAAAATAGCATTACATCAACTAGCTCACTAATGGATCCCCTGAAGTGTCAAAATGAGTCCAAACAGCTGATAAAAACATCACAATAATTCACAGGTAATCACACAATGCCATTTTTATCAGAAACAATCTGTCATTAAAGCATTTTAACTTTAATACCATAAAGTCTGTAATACATAATAGTGGATCCTCCAGTGACAAAGTCAATCCCCTGTTGTCGTGTCAGTTCAAAATCCACTGACATATTTGATTAGGAATGTTTTGGAGTCTTTTCACTTGTAGATGCTGCTTGAACTGTTCATATTGTTCCCCTGATTCAGACGAAACAACTTTTTCACTGGAGAAAGCAATAGACTTGTATTTTAGCCAGAAGCAATGCCTTGATGGATTTGTTTCTTATAAACACGCAGCTTCTCACTTCACAAGATGTTAATTGATGGACTGGAGTCGTGTGAGTACTTGTGAATTATCGTGAAGTTTTTATCAGCTGATTCAAGTTGTTTTTACCACAGTATCAAGACGATGTTACAATCAGAACTTGCATCTCCCAGACATTGTTGAACTATTGTGTATCTCTCTCTCTGTGTCCTCCATAGTAGGGGGCAAAGTGAGCTGTCAGCATCCTGCACCATAGGGGATGCCTTACTGCTGCTTTCTCCCTCGCTCAGTGATTTCTGATGCCACTTACACTTTAGTAGCCAGACAGTGATTTTCCCAGCATCTGTTATCCATTTGATGTCATTCAGAACCGAGCCCCGCCACCATCTTCATCGCTCTTTGATTTCAGCACGCAAATGTCAAAATCCAACGTGTTTTTTTTTTTCCCGTCCATCTTGACAGCTATAAACAGTCTAGAATTAAAAATCGGAGAAATCTTGCTTTTAAAAAGTTGCATTTGAAGATGTAAGGCCTAGTGTTAAAAGTTCATAGGCCTTTATCCAAATACACAATAACTGCTTTTCTCAAATGGGACTATTTTGAGCTATATCATCTAGTCATTTTGTTCCTGAATGAGGCATCCAAAGGGAATGAAAGCATTAACTCCTCTGCCCCATTAAAGCAGACTTCTCATTTCCTCTAATTTCTCCCATTTTCCCTGATTCACACAAATTCAAACAGATGATTAAGCATTACAGAATCCCTCTGAAATTTTACTGAAATATCACTGTTACAATAGTGCTGTACAGAAAAGCATCTCTAAACACAGCAAAACTTAAATGGATGAGCTACAGTAGCAGAAGACCATAGAAGATGGGAAAAACATTGCCTGGTCTCGATTGTAGGGTGGTGAAAATAGACCCTGTCCTAACAGAATAGTTCAGAAACATACATACATAAATGTATAAAATTCTGTCATTATTTACTCTTTTTTCGTTCAGAACTTCTGGGTCAGTAAGATTTTTTTTAGGTTTTGAAAGAGATCTCTTGCACTCACCAAGGCTGCATTTATTTGATCACAAACACAGCAAAACAGTACTATTGTGGAATATTATTAAAACTTAAAATAATTTCCTTTTAAATTTATTTTCATTACCCCAGTCCTCAGTGTCACATGATCCTTCAGAAATCATTCTAATAGGCTGATTTGGTGTTTAAGAAACATTTTTCTTATTATCAAAGCTGAAAATAGTGCTGGTTAATATTGTTTTGAAATCATGATACATTTTTCCCAGGATTCTTTGATGAATAGAAAATTCAAAAGAGCATGCAGCATTTATTTGAAATAGAATTTATTTTCTAACAATGTAAAAGTTTTTACAGTCACATTTAATGCATCCTTGCTTAATGAAAGAATCAATTTAAAAAAAAAAAAAAAAAAAATCTCACTGACCACAAACTTTTATATTTTATTAATATTTTACTTTTATGTATTAAATAATTTTTTCACACTTGAAAAGTCACCAGTGAGGCTCTAAAATCTGATTGAAAAGCTACACTTGACCGTAGTTTGAACCTTAAACTTTAATTCTGTTGATATATTCAGAATATTCTAGTTAACTATCAGCTTATTATATTCAGCTCCATGCCTCCCTTCAGATCCATCTTATCCCTGTGCAGATCTGAAACTGTTGTTCTGGGGTGTCGTCCGTATAGATCCACTAGAAGAACCTTTTCCCACAGGATAAAAATGAAAGACAAGAGTGCACTTTGTAATATCCAGTCAGTCAAATCAAAGTGCTATACTGTGGAGATGGAACAGCGCTGGATGAGGAAAGAGCAGTTAGAGAATTTCTCACAATGACACTAAAGTGCCACACATTCCCACAGCAATAACATCAGCACATTTTGAGTAATGGCTCTGATGACTCCAGCCCCTGTATAAGTGGACCAAAGCGTGGATGAATGCACACGCAACTCCATCACTTATTTCCTGCAAAACCTTCAAGGGTGTGGCGAAAACAGGGTCAGAGAGATGAAAATACAAGAGTGTAGTGCAGAGAAGTGATTTTATTGGAGACTGAAGTAATCCAACACCACTCACATACTAGAGTTCCTGTTTCTCTATAAAGATTTTCTTTGTAGAACCCTGACCTTACCCGACCTCCCTGGAGCCCCACGTTTGAAAAACCGCCAGCACCTTAAATTAAACATTTTGCGGGGGAATATCAGTCTTTTAATAAGCCATTCTTGACCTTTCAGATGGGCAAAAAGTAAAAAAAAAAAAAAAAAAAAAAAAAAATTAAAAGTCAGGTTGTCTCAACTGTCTATAATGAAGATAACGGGAATGAAATAATGAAATTTATTAATAGGAAACCTTATTAAATTATTCATCTTTTATTATTATACCAAAAATATTTTAAAATCTTTTCATCAAAACTGATTCACTGCTTATTAATATTTGAAAAACCTTACACAAAAACAAACTGATATGGTTGAATCAACATATGCAAACAAACAAATAAACAAACATAATAAAAGAAAGTATACTATAGAGGGAATTCCTGCAGACCCTCATTACTGTGTATAAAGTTTAAAAATCTCTTAAAGTATCATACAATTTGAACTATTATAATATTATATACAGTAATATAATATAATATAATAATTATAGACATGCAATACCCTTTAAATATACCTTTTACCTTTCTTTGAATAATGTGTACTCTCACATTTTTTAGGGTGTGAGTATTTTTTTTAAACAACATATGAAACCAAATTAAATACAAAAAAAAGAGTACATTTCCAAGAACTCAACATGTGTGTATTATTTTTCCTTTTTTTATTTTTTATCATGGACACTCATATCACTGACCGATTTACCCGTTATTTTTTTTCATAATTTATATTGGCTACATTACTTGTCAATTCTAATTTTTTATGCTGTTTTATTGTATTATGGTTCTGTTCAGTATTTGTTATAAATGAAAAGTCTCTGAAATAGTCAATACTTGTGATGCATACAGAGAGCAGCTTTTTATCTAGCTGTTGCTGCTGTAGCTATGTAGTTTCCCTCTCAGGATGAAAGACTCCAACTGACGTCTCTCTTGAGAGGGCGGCAGACCATAATGGAAATCTTGTATTCAAGATAGTTGTTGCCATGTAGGACTGTTGCTATGGAAGAGATTCCAATTGACTCACTGTACTAGCAGTCAGAATAGACCAATGGCTGTTAGAAAAGCAACCACCAGAGGGCATTTTTCACACGTGACATTTTGCTAGTGATACATGACTGAAATTAATTGAGTTTGAGTTTGTATATGTAATTTGCATGCATATATTTACTTGTGAATTGTGCTTTTCTACTTTATGACTTGTTTGAATACACAAACAGAGGCATACAAATACAATCACTTTGCTAACACACGCACACGCCTCATTTGCAGAGATCTAAAACACACATTAGATCAACCGAGAGGTAAAACCTGTTACTGCAGGCAGCTGTCTATGGCACAGTAATATTGTCAGTGAGAGTGCACTGTATCAGTAACAAAGCTGAATGACAGATGGTGTGGTTTTCCCTTTTAAATAAGAGATTGTGCTAATTTCTCTTTGAGGCATAAAGATCCAGTGGTTTGGGCTGAATTTTAAGGTTGCACGTGTTAAAGAGTCTGTCGCTCCAGAGGGGCAACCTCTACAATGTCATCATCACCATAAAATGCATCTACAATTTATCCAAATATTGACTGATCATGCATCTGTGTGTGAGCGTGGATGCATGTGCATGTGTGTGAGCACAATGGAGTGTGTGCGTCACATGGTTTCTCAGAACACTCAGGTAGTGGGGCCTGAAGGCAGGATTTATGGTACTCGAGACTAAAGCTGAATACAGATGAAAAATCGACACCCTCAAGTTACACTCAGCACTGCAGTTAGTTCATGTGCTTGAAGTGTATATAGGCAGCACAGTTATACAGTAGAATGTCTGTATAGAGCAAAACACAGTAAATTACAATACAATCATAGTTTACTATATTCTCTTTTGCATTGCAACTACAACTACTATAATTGGGGGAAACATACTTCCACTCTTGATTTGAATGTATTTGTTTATTTATTTATTTATTTATAATCTCAGTTTATTTTTAATTATTTTCTGAAAGAGGATTATTTGGCTTGACTGCATTTATCTATCACTAAAATAAATGTCAAAAACCAGTATGTATTTTCTGTTTTTTTATTTTATTATTATTTTTTTTATACAGTTAATGGTTGCATTCAAGGAGTTGCTGCATGCAGGTACACTGTAAAAAAAAAAATATATTTTTGAAGTTGTAAATAAAACAGATTATTGGAGTATGTTTTTTAAGAAAACACCATTTCAGTCTTTCTAAATCAAAATTTCAAGTTTAATTCTGTGTTTTGTGCTGTTTTTTATTATTTATGAAATTTACTAGCAGTTTCTCAGAGAAAATTGTTTCATAATCTTTTTCTGTGAACAGTTAGTTTCAAATATTTGAATGTTTGCACATATATCAGTTTACATGTCACACATGCAAATGTCAGAAATACTGTACAGATTTTAGTTTGATACTGAAATGACTATTTCTTTGGCGCCATTTCTTTTATTTTAAATGATATAATCTAAATTAACACATAAACATGTAACTGATTATGGAAGTAAAATAAACATTAGAATTGTATACTTTACAAAGGCATTGTTAATTGAAAAAAAAAATGTTTTCATTTATACATTTCATACAATATTTTTTCAGCCTTTTTTTTAAAATGAACTAAAACATAAAAAAAAAATAATTTTAGTTTCAATTAACAATAACAACACTGGGTAATTTCCTATGTCAAATTTCTTTTTGTCATTCCAATTAAAAATTCAAATTTAAATTTCTGTGTGGTGTGACTAATTCAGTTCAAATTTGAATCATTCCAACCCTGCTACTTTACAGTTTTAAACTTTACATTGGCATGGATCAAAAACTTTAGCTTTTTTGTTATACTGCATTCAAACCACTGTATGATCAAGCAGCAACCTCTGCCGAGTTTAGTCTGGGCTAAACAAATGTGCAAGTACTCACCTATCAATGTCTGCCATTCATTTAGGGTGAATGTCACATATTTAATTAAATATAATTAATATTTATTACCCGAACTGCGCCTGTAACAGTTTGTGCACCACTGTTTTTGACAGATCGCAACTTTCCTGAGGATAGAAGATGTGAATATAAAGCATTTTTATATTCATAGCTGTCACAAAATATGGTTCAGGCCTAATTATTAAGCTTTTACGACAAAAAAAACTAAAATGATTGACGTTTTTGGAAAGTTTAATTTTTAAGCTTTCAGTTGGTATCTAATATAAATGTATCCGACTAGGTATTGGAAACCGTGTCATACTTGTATGAATGGGCTGATGAGTTTTATAATGCATCCGACTGCTTTCAGATAGTGCCCCTGAATAGAACTCTTAAAAACCTCCATCACAATATCAAATATGATGCAATTCGTGGAGGAGTCTCCTCCATGAGCTATTTTGTCCTCCTACCTCTCTATCTGTCATATCACACCTCCGGTTTTATTTTTCACTCTGGCCACATCCTTTTCCAGCTGCTGTATCTTTCTCCTGATTTGACAGGTCATTGCTCATGCCATATAGGGCCAGAAAACCTTCCCATCTTCCCTCGCACACAAACAGTGCAATGAACAAGCAACATGCTTCTGATTACCTATGAATAAGTCTCCACTTCCCTGCTTTAAGATATATGCAATGCATGCAATTTAATCTGCTGCCTAATTATACTAGATAGATTGATGTGATTGTGTCTTCTCACCAGTGCTTGTGCAATTCCTTGAGGAGCAATGAGTAATGATGTTTTTTTTTTTGTTTTTTTTCCCAGCATCCTGTTTTCAAGGATAACAAGAAAGAGGTTCCCTGTCAATTTATACTTGATAGTGATGTTAAAACTCCCAAATATTTGCTGGAGATGTGGCCACTCTGCCAGACGTGAAGAGCTTAGCTTGAGAACTTGGCGTGGGAGGGATTCACTGAGCTTGCTGATGAAATAGGAAACCGAGTAGAGCGTGACAGCAACTTTTGCTGTGGAACACATTATCAGCACATGCAACTCTAAAGGGTGGAAACTGTGTACTTTGCTAAAGTAAGGCAACAGAATGTTGTTAATTGCAATTAACCACCCCAGTGTTCTATTCTAGCATGCATTAAATCATTAGAAAGGACAGAAAGCTTTATTAAATCTTGTGCTAGTCTCTCTGGGCATAATGCCACTACTTCTCTCAAGTAGCCTGTTTAGAGCTGTGGTTTTCCACTGTTTCTTCAACAGGACTAGCAGGCTGTTCAGATGTAAGATCTTTGTAGCAGGGTGGCATGCCATTCAGAATTAAAGTTTTTCATGTAAAGTATATATATCTCTTGAAATAGGTTAGCTGTGTGTAGGTTTATACCAGTAGGTTACATGTTTAAGTTATGTATATGTTTTATATGATTATGTGTCTGTCTATATGTAGCTCTGTATGTTGGTCCTGTGAGGCACAACATTTCGTTCCTTTGTATGTCTCCACGTATAGCAGAATTATAATAAAGCTCACTTGAAATTTAACTTGAAACTCAGAATTGCAGTAAATTGCATGTACATTCATATAGCTGTAATTTTTAAATAAAAAATGCAGAGTTGTCAAGACAAAATTTGAATGAAAGTCTTCTTTGAAGTTTTACTGATTGATTGACTGAAAGTTACAAAAGGTTGATGCCACCTACAGAAATTAGGTGTATTTATAATATATTGTCATATTTAATAAATTAACTTTGTTAAATTAACTTTGGACAAAGGTTGAACCAGTGTTATTTCAGTATTTTTTAACTATTGTAGTATTTATTAATATTTGGATTTTTTCCAACTATTTTTATGTTTATTTATATTCTTGGTTTAAGTTATTTGAGTAGTTCAACTTTAACTTATTTTACTTCAGCTAACACTAACATTTCCCAGAATGCATTAGCTGTGTCAATTTTTTTCTGGCATTCCAATTGAAATTCAGATGTAATTTTCTGTGCAGTGTGACCAATTCATTTCAAATTAAGCCATTTCTGATTTTTGTTGTTGTTGTTGTTGTTGTTGTTGTTGTTGTTGTTTTACCAACCCTGCTGCGATCATTCCCCTATATAAGGAATTGCCACTTTGCAACAAGCAATGATCCTCATAACGTGATATTTAGTTAATACGGTGGCCCAGAAGTGCACAACACAACAAAATATCCACAACACAATGAAATCACCACAACACAATGCATAGGACTAATAGCCACAAGTTGTGGCTTGTTTCCATTGTGTTGTGGCTTGTTTCTGTTGTCTTGCGGTTTGTTTCCATTGTGTTGTGCTAATTTCGTTGTGTTGTGGCTTGTTTCCATTGTGCTATTTTCATTGTGTTGCGGCTTGTTTCCATTGTGTTGCGGATATTTCGTTGTGTTGTGCACTACTGATGCACAACCAATAGTTAACACTATTCAGGGGAAACTTGGCCCAGTCCAATGTAAGGCGCCACCCATGCCAGCTGTAGTGCAGCTCTTATCCAGCATGGCGTCAGCGATGATGGAGTCATGGCTGGGCACTGGTTTATGTGTGTGAGGTCATAGATTATGTATGGCGCCTGTGGCATGGGCTATGTCTGCTTGCATATTTCATTGGCATGCTGGGGAGCTTCAGATCTTTTCATCATGTTTGTTGAAGCTGTGAAGAAGTTTAAATTAATTTTAAAACAGAAGGATTATATTCACACATAACTAATGTGAGTTGCTGATAGTGGTCTAAATTGTCATGGACAATGTAAGCTGTGCTGTACCGTGCTCTGATGGAGGTGGAAATGACGAATGATAATCAGCTGACATCTGAATCTGTTTTCAGAGGTTTGCAGGTGTAGCAGCCGTGACGTTGCGCAACAGAAATGGTAACACTGGAGAGATGACTACGCCACCCTGGGACTTGCACCCAGGGAAATACTATACACCCTCAGGTGCTACTCAAAGAAACACAGGTTCAATTCTACTAAATAAACGAGCTAGAGACGTGGGTACAGAAATATATTCTGTTTTATTAATGCAATTAATAAATTATTTTGTTAAAAAGAAATCACATGAGCAACAAAAAAATTAAAATGATAGGACTACTTGCTGCTGACCTCAAAAATACACAAACAATACACAAAAAGATAGACTGAGCTGTGGCTAAATGGTATCAAACACCTAAAGAAGCATAAATTTAAATTATCACACACTATCAGTGCACACATTCACACACTCACACAATAACCAGTGAAATTACTGTTGGTGATCGACACGGCACAACACTGCACACGGTGACAAGACAGCACCACCACCGCACAAGTGTGGAAAATCTGCCTCCCTGCTTTTTTTTGTTGGACACACAGCACCTGTAATTAGATAAACCAAATCAACTTAATAAACCACACAAAATGAAATAAACACACAGGTCGAAAGTAAATAAACAATGAGATAATAAATCTAAATGAATAAGGTCACCAGGCATTTGGCATATAATGTAGAAAGGCCGATGAGGCCTTACATATAGAGATGTTAAGATATAAGCCAAGATGAAGCATCCAACAAAGAAAAACAGACCAAAAAAAAAAAAACAACTAATACATGAAAGCAAAATTAAACTAATACAAAAAAAATATAAACAAATCAACAAGGAACAAGACAGCAGCGTATTTCTGGGTACTGATATTCAGACTAAAACACACGCACTGCAGCAGGAACCCTCCAGCACATTATGGACACTGCAGCAGTCAGTCACGTTAAATTAACAGAGTGAGCGTTGAACGGTCTAAAACCGAAAAGTTGACGTAAAGGGACAAACTGGACAATACTGCTATCTGCCACACCAAACAAAACTGGCACAGGTGTACAGCAGTACAGAAGCAATGAGATGCTGAGTAGGCAGTCCGACCAAACACACGTCGCAAACATTAACCAGTTGAACTCTCGTACGGCTATAACCTTCCAATAGACGCACGAAATCAAACCAAAGCGAGCCGTGACTACATTAGCCACACCGCTAACGAGCACACAGTGTCGAACACCAGTACCAGAAAGGGGCTGGGGCACCTGAGAGTGATACATCCGACTGACACAAATCAGCCCTTTATAAACCCACCTATGCCTGCTGATAGGCTAACAATATTCTAACGTGAATACAGGGAGGATCTAACTACCCTGCCACAGGTTATAATGCAGATATTTGTCAAATATTCTACTGTTAATATCTTATTAAAGTTTCAATGTAAAGTAGGCTATTTGGTCTTCAGTATCTATTAGTAACAAATAGTTTTTAATTTCACTCTCTCCCTTCGGTGTTTAACTATTGATGTTTACATATGGAAATTACAGGAGACGGATTAACAGCGAATTAAATCCTGAAATGAGTCTCTCCGAGCATATTTGACCTACTTTCCATGCATGCTGCTGAATGCCACTTGCCCGCCTTCATTTCATGCTTGCTTTACATTCCTATTCTGCTTAATACAAGATCCGGCAGCACATTCCTCTTTCTGCAAGGTTGTTTTTATTCATTTACCATCTCTCCCCAGCCTTCTGGCTCATTAGTCATTTCATCTGTGGAAAATGAATTTGTGATGAGTGTTGCTGGTCTCTGTTGTGCACAGGGAGTGGAGATCTCCTTCTCACTTTACAGTCTATTCTGTCTGAAGTTTGTTGGTTCCTCACTAAAGTTTTTGGACATTGGTGCTTGTTTTGAGCTAAAGAAACTGAATGTGTGCTCTTGAAGGAAATAGCTTGTCTCCAGAATGCCATTAAGTTGGAAATTAGTCTTTCAGTAATATTTAGTCACTTTTAATAAATTAAGGCAATACATTAAATCAGATCTTTTCTGTACTATTATTCATAGTTGTTAAAAACTTCAGTACTTAAAAGCATTATCTATCTATCTATCTATCTATCTATCTATCTATCTATCTATCTATCTATCTATCTATCTATCTATCTATCTATCTATCTATCTTTCATTCTTTCCTGGTTTTGTGTCTAAACTGCTTGCGACTTTTTCTTTGATTTTCATTGTATCACGTACTTAGTGACTTACAGTCACAGTTTATAGATATCAAGGACATCTATAATACTGGAAAGGGCTATCCATATGCTTTCCCATTAATCTCAATGGCAGATGCTCAGTGCAGGACCCAAGTACACAATTGAAATCTGTTATTTTTGCCCATGGGCGCTCAGTTCTGCAGCCAGAATTTCTGAGACAACCACGCCGCAGCAATTCTGATTGGCTCTGTTTTATTTTGAACAAAATGGTGAAACTATAATATAATGAAATAATATTTCATATTAATTGTTAATTCCATCTTTATATACACCTTATTATTTTGCATGACAGAGGTAAGCTATGATCTTTCAGTGTGCGAGACCAATTCATTAACAGCTAGGTAAATAAATAGAAGAATAACAAAGTGTAGTAAACAGTAAAAATATTTGTGCAACAAACCAGTGTGCAGTGTTGGGAAGATTACTTTGGAAATGTAATAGGTTACAGATTACAAGTTACCCTATTTAAAAATGTAATAATTAGTGTAACTATTTCAATTAAATTTGATTACTTTTCTGAATTTAAATTTCTAAATGTTTTCAAAATTTTTCTAAACTGTTAATCATTTTAATCTCCACAACACAATGAAATCGCCACAACACAATGCATAGAACTAATATAGTTGATTCACTAATTTCATTGTGTTGCAGTTTGTTTCCTTTGTGTTGTGGAGATTTCGTTGAGCTGTGCAGTACTGGGCCACCATACCAAACCCAAATAGGAAATAACAGTTAGGAAAAAATAGTTATCAAAAAAACATATGTCCTTTTCTGTGTCCTAAACTCTTGAAACATTGGCGTCTCATATTTTAGAGCAGTCAATGCAATTTTAAAAAGAAATCAATCAAATCTGTATGTGTGTGAAAATATTCAGATGTAACCCCCCTTTCTAATGGTTAACATTTTCATAAATAACTGTAATTTAATTACACTTTTTTTTTTTCCTCAGTAACTGTAACGGATTACATTTACATTTATTTTGTAATTAAATTAAGCAATTCTGTTACGTGTAACTAGTTACTCCCCAACACTGCCAGTGTGTTTATGGTTATGATGATAAATTAAAATAATACTATAACAATATAAAGCTGCTGTTATTGTACAGTTAAAATAACTGAAACTGAATGACACCAGAAGCCTTTTACATTCAAGTTACAAATGGCCGTTATTATGTTAAGATAAAGTGGATATTGGTTTTATGGGATCAGATTCCCACCTAAAGTATTGCAGTCACGGATAAAAAAAATAACAAGCGTGAAAACAAAATGTAAAAATGCAAGTAAAAATATATTGCATAAGATTTAAAAATGAAAGCAACATTTTCAGAATAGCAAACAATGGTCACAGATAGAAACAAAATAAGCGTAAATCAAAAACTTAATAACGCGTTTTTAAAAATAATTAGCATGAATCACAACTTTAAAAACATTAAAAATCATATTGCACAAAATTGAAATATTAATGCAAAATTATCTGACTTGCGCACAAGATCATGTTTTCCGTGTTTATATTTCTCTGTTTTTTCTGCTCTCAGACATTTTCTGCTCATATTTTAATTTTTTGTATGCTTAATTGCTTATGCTGTTTTTCACTTCGCGCTTGTTTCCACATTCTGCGCTTGCTTTCCCAAATGTTGCGGTTAGAGTTTCATGTAAATCAGGGCGGGTTTAAGCGTCATCATTGGTCCACTAGTTCTTGATTGACAGCTCCTTCTCAGCCAATCAGTCTAAGAGGGGGCGGTGACGTCACTCCAGTGCGCCTCATTAGCTGCCGATGCTCAGCGCTCTGTTCACTTGTACAGGTGAAAATGGATAACTGTCAGCTGGGAAACATCTTTCCAAACAGGACACCGTTATATGTGTCTGCCTGTCACTGCTGCACGCCTGCCTGGCGATCCGTTAACGTTAAATGAGCCATTCTAGTGACTCGTCGTGGTTATATTAACCTGTATTTATTCGGCTATGGCCACATCGCGAAAGGGAGCAGCCACAATATGCACCGGCCTCGCGAAGTCACCGTTATATGTGTCTTGCTTGCCCATACCTGACTAATGATAAGTCTTATGGTTGTACTGTTAGGAGAGGATAATATGAGTAAGAGTAATACATCCCATCACAATTGTTTAGTTTGCTGTATATTGCTCCTAATTGTTAACTGTCTGTAGGCAATAATTTGCTTATTTTTTGTCATGTATTGTTTTTATTTTTGTAAACAGCTTTGCAGCTTTTTCTTTCATGTACAGTATGTAATTGATAAGGTTGATGGTTTTGTAAGATTTATCACATTTTGTGTTACTCTGAGATTATAAAATGATATACAGGTGCATCTCAATGAATTAGAATGTCGTGGAAAAGTTCATTTATTTCAGTAATTCAACTCAAATTGTGAAACTCGTGTATTAAATAAATTCATTGCACACAGACTGAAGTAGTTTAAGTCTTTGGTTCTTTTAACCAAAATCAAGAACTAGTGGACCAATGATGACGCTTAAACCCGCCCTGATTTACATGAAACTCTAACCGCAACATTTGGGAAAGCAAGCGCAGAATGTGGAAACAAGCGCGAAGTGAAAAACAGCATAAGCATACAAAAATAAAAATATGAGAAGAAAATGTCTGAGAGCAGAAAAAACAGAGAAATATAAACAAGGAAAATTTGATTTTGTGCGTAAGTCAGATAATTTTGCATTAATATTTCAATTTTGTGCAATATGATTTTAATTGTGTTTAAAGTTTTGATTCATGCTTATTATTTTTAAAAATGCATTATTAATTTTTTGATTTACGCTTATTATTTTTCTATCTGTGACAATTGTTTGCTATTCTGAAAATTTTGCTTTCATTTTTAAATCTTGTGCAATATATATTTTACTTGCGTTTTTAAATTTTGTTTTCATGCTTGTTATTTTTTTTATCCGTGACTGCAATGCTTTAGGTGGGAATCTGATCCCATAATTGTTTTGTTCTTTTTTTTTTTTTCAGAATTCAGAGACATTTTTGAATGGCTGGAAAAGATTTTTGAATAGTCACAGTTGATGGCCCCTTGATGAAAATACACACACTTGTACTGCCATGTAATATTCTGGGGCATCCACTTGGGGGTGCATGACACACAGGAACCCAATTACTGTCAGTGCTCTAAATAGCAATTAAATCCTGGCTCATTAAGACACAAATCAGCCCAGTGAGGGTCTTTGCTGATCCCTCTGAGGGGCCCCAGTGGTACAAATGAGAGGAGAGTTAGTGAGAATCAACCCTGAATCTCTATGCCACCACTGAACTGCACTCAATAGAAAGTGCAGTGTGAGCAAGAGAGTTGCCAGGTAAAAAGATAGCTAATTACAGTAGGGCCCCATAGATGGGCCCTCTCTTGTTCGTATCTGTTTTCATTCTTCCATTCAGAAAGCTCAAAGCTCTTTTTGGCTTCGCTCCCTGTGGAAGAGGGCCGCTCGGAGCACCAGAGAGTGAAGGCCACCTATTCAGAACCCTGCTGTTCCCACAACTCTTCACAAATCCAAGGCCTCCATGTTCAAAGGGTTGAGAGAGAAAGAAGGGGGTAGAAAATAGAGCGCGGGATAGGCAGATAAAAGCAGAGTGTACTAAAGTGCTATCCTCACACATGAAGCTTGTTTATCGGCCTCCATCCCTGGCCCCACACAAAACACACACACTACCCCACTTCACTGGAAACCATGGATATCATAATGCCTTTTCTGATTAAACAGAACAAAACATGACCTCCATCCATAATTCAAACTCCAAGTGCTGAAACAATGGAGCATGAATGAAACGTATCCAACTAGTAGTGGAAGGCCATAGATATAACAGCCTGATCTAAGTCACATGATCATGATTAATCTGATGAAGTTTTAAAAACACATTTAACTATAATGATTTTATTTCAACCTCTTTAGTTTGTACAAAAAATGTATTTATGTTCTAGCATATATGCTCATGTTCTGCATTTTACAACCATTTTCTGAATAAGCTGCTTAACTCTTCTTGTTTTGTTGCTCAAAAAGAACTATAACTGTAAAATAAATCAACACTTAACCCGTCCATTGCCATTTCCTTCATATTCTTACTGGTTTGATTGATATAATGTTTCTTATGTGAGCACAAATTAATGGACTTAAACAGCTTCTCAAGCATCTATAACTACACTGCTAAATGAATTATAACGATAAACAATTTACCAACCAAATCATTATCTTTGAATGTTATTAAAACAGATCTACAGATTGGTCTGTGGTATGTAAATTAAAGTTTTAGCAGCAGAAAAAATAGTCTTATTTAAAGGTGTATAACCTTGGCAATCTATTAAAACATGTAGCAGGAATTAATAAGGAAAAAGGGGGAAAGCTGTGGAAATGATTATTTTTGCGTGGCTGAGATGTGAATATACTTGAAAATAGGACATCTCTTCAAACAAGAATAGAAACAGACAAACACACAATTTGGGAACACTCTTGACACATTCTCTTGTTTTTCCCAGGCTCTCTGATTCGGAATGGAGAAAGTAATCTCAAGAGAACAAACAAAAACCCACACATGGATTTCAGCATTGTGTTGTTACTTTATTTTAGACTTATTTCACTTCTGTGTTTTTTTCTTGCAAGCTTTATATAAGTAAAATGTTATGTAATTTTATATTATTATTATTGTTGTTGTTGTTGCTGTTGTAATATTTTAATAATACAATACATTTTTACAGTAATTAGCTATACAGCACATCTGTGTATAAATAAAATTGTGAAAAATGGGAAACTAGACAGTAGAGGAATTTATGAATAACAGTTTCTTCTAATAACCTTAATCAGTGGGCAAAGTCCTACTGGGTGGCCTTAAAGGGGTCCTATTATGCTTTTTCACTTTTTGAATTTTAGTCAGTGTGTAGTGTGTATGTTTGGGCATAAAAAGATCTACAAAGTTACAAATCTCAAAGTCCACTCCAAAGGGAGATATTTAGTTTTTTTAACAAATCCATTTTCAAGAACTACAACGAACGGCTCGTTTGGACTACAAAGTTGTTTTCCTGTATTTGTGACATCACAAATTGGCCCATTAGAATATCATCATGGGCTGCGCTAAAGGGAGGGGCTAGCAGGTGCTCCAGCACCCCCAAGAAAAACCAAAGCACCCCCATAGCACCCCCATAAAAAATGAAATAAAACATTTGACTCATTACACATAACTTCTGCAATGCAATACAACGTGACGTGATTTGCAGTCGCACGTAATATTAGCATTTTATTTTAAAAATGAATCGGTTCCTTGTGCCGAGTAGGCCTGCCCCCGAAAGATTTTGCTAGTCAACTAGTCGCACGTTTATATTAAATTGATTTGTATAATAACCTACTAAATCATCCTTTAATATAGGAATTTAGGCGTATTATTGATTATGAATGCATTGGGAAAAAATAAGACATTTTAATTATTTATTAATAAATTAGTGCTTTCTCAGTCAGTGTCGGCTGCGAAGATGAAGTTGCCAAATGCCGGCGCTGACTTGCATCTTCACAGTGGACGTGCCTTTAGCAGAGAAGTGCACCTATACGGACTACATAATCAGAGAAGATTTTTTTTTAATTGGTTTTCAAGCTTTCTGCAGATTTAGCCTATTTCTTATGTCTGTGAGCTGGTTCATTGTTGTGACGCGCTCCATTCACAGAGACTGCATGAGACGACAGAAAGCACATCCAAAAATGACGGGAGTAGGCTATTTTAAGCTCTTTCCGCATGAAAAAAAAAAAATAAATAAAATAAAAATGATTGCATGGGCCGCCCCCATGTTATACAGTAGGCTAAGCGCGATAATACTCCCACACTCCTCATAAACATTTGAAATGCGGCTATATAGCGATTTTATTATTCATATTTAAAAAAAAATAATAATAATACCTGTTTTGGTCATATTTACTATTAATTGCCCAGCTCCCCCTGTCATTGATCTAGCACACCCTCAGCACCTGCGTTCAAAATTCTCTGGCACCGCCCCTGAATATCATTAAAATAAATCCCGCCTCCGGAAATTCGAATGCACGTTTCAACTGTATAACAGTTTCACTGCAATTCATGTTATAATGTTAGAATTAAAGAACAATAAACATAACACATATTACCCTTGCACTTATCTGTACATAGTAAATGCAGTTATTTTTAAGCTGTTGTTGACATCCTTTCTAAAATGTGATTTAGCCAAAAAAACAACAACAATATCATTACCACTTTAATATGTCTTGCAATATCCGTGCGTGCAAATGTTCTGCACGATCCTCTTGTTCAATATTCTCGGGGTCTGAATTGATATAGCAATATTGACGAACTTGCTGCTTTGGCAAGGGGCGGGGCAGTACTGAGACACTGGCTGCATCTGAAAACTTAGGCAGCTGCATTGCTGCCTCGCTGCCTCATGAGGCAATGACTCTGCAGGCAGTGTTTTTGCACGAAGGCACCTCATGGAACTGATTTCGGACAGGCTTCTGAGGCAGCGTAACAGTTTAATGATCTACAACAAAATAGAACGAGTAATGGTGACAATTAAACAAATATTTAATTACTATAATACTGATTTCTCGCTAGAAATAACATAAAAAATGCAAAAAAGTTAATCAGAAATATGCATTTACACACAAACTAACCACCAAACGCAAATTCCAGCCGCCATCTTTATTTTTTAGCTCAACCGTCTCGGAATGGAACGCACAGGATTGTGGGATATAAAAGGCAGCGAAGGATACATCTATGCTGCCTTCAAAAATGGGCCAGATGAAGACATCTCAGGAGACATGAAGTGAAGCTAACTTTGTATTCAGACGTGCCTTGATGCCTTCCTGCTTCAGAATGCAGCATTTTTCAGTTTTCGGATGCAGCCACCGTCTAAGCTGTTCGCCAATCACAATGCACTGGGACAGCTAACCAATCACAACACATTTCGTTTTTCGGAAGGCGGGCCTTCATCAAACTTGGAACTAATCGAGCCGTTTGTGCCAGACTGGGGAGGAAGGTATTGCAATAATGTAAATTATGTGAAAAATAATGTGATTTTCGAACCACCAAGCATGAGAGCATGTTCTAGTACACCCCCAAAACAAAATCAAGACTTTGTAAAAGAGCATAATAGGACCCCTTTAACTTCTATACTTACATAAAAAAATAAGTACATTATGTTCATTTTGTATTGCAAAACACTTTTGGTGCTAATGAGGTGGGATATGGGTAAGGTTAGGGACAGGTTTGGTGGTATGGGTAGGTTTAAAGGTGGGTTAAGGTGAAAGGGATGGGTCAACAGTGTAATTATAATGTAATTACAGAAATTAATTACAGATGTAATTACATGTAGGTATTTTTAAAATATAAGTACAATGTAAAAACATGTATTTACACAATAAGTGCATTGTATCAAATAATTAATTTAAATGTAAGTACATAGTAGTTAAGGCCACCTAATATAAAGTGGGACCAAATAATATAAACACTGTAAATTCTAATCCATCAAATAAACCCCCATGTAAAATTTAGATGTCAGAAGATAATCCTTCGTGCCTAGCTCAATTTATAAATTCCTCTACGACGAGAACATTCCTCTTAATGTTGACTTACCAGTGGGTTTTTGAAGAACTAACCTCACAGTTCTCTCTGAGGAGACATTTTACAGTGTCTTTGTCATCAAAGCCCTTTAAGTGATGAACACCTGTTTGGCTCCAGCTTCATGCTGCCAGTGAAATTGAATACTTGTTAGTTTTTGGCCACCAAGTCTTTTTAATAATGGTTCAAAGCTTTTTTCCATCCTCTTGTTGTCCATCAGTTTGAAGTGAGGCCAGATTTTGCCTGTCCATGTTAGGATATGAGTAAATAGAACAAGTTTAAGAGCAATTTTCTATGTTTGTTTTAACTATAGTGGGTATATGCCACAGGTATATGTCCATATGTTAGTAATTCAACATGGATGGAGCATTAATTAGTCACTAGAAATGCAAAAAATGTCCACTTTCTACTGGCTAAAAGACAAAGCAACAAAGGCACCAATAATATGTATGTATGCAGTATTATCATTTAGCATTGTTTCATTTTCAAAAGAATAAAAAACTCAATCTTGCCGCTAATCTCTTGGCACACACATGCTTTTGTTTGCCTGAAACCCACTACATTACTCCTCTAAGTCATTCATGTCTTTCATTTTATTTATCCACATTTATTCCCTTCAAAATATCAATTACGAACCAGTGGCTCCCTGGCACAGCAGATAGAGCACTGATGCCAGAGAGAACAGAGGGACAGCTGCATCCTCAACACAGGAGGGGGTCCCTCTCGAAAACCACCTCAAGGCTTGGGGTCTAAAATTTGCCTTATATAATGAGTGGAATGATCATTCTGATTGCTTCAAAGGCTGTTGCGTTCATGCATATTTTCTTGATGCACAACATGGTAAACCTTCATTATTGATTTAGACATTTTTTGACCACTTTCTGGGTGGAATAACAGTAAGTGGTTGAAATGCTGCATGCTGGCATCCCATCCAATGTCATATAACATGATATTTATAACATAATACAATTGCATATAACATTTGTTCAAAAGGTGGCACGGTCACCAAATTGATATGCAGTGTTTTTTTGTTTTTTTTTTCTTTTAAATTTTCCTTTCTAAATGGACCTATCACTAATACACATTAAAATGCAAAAATGCATGTAATTTACTGCATAATCCACATACTGTACATGCATGCCAAACCAACTGCATTAGTATGGTAAAGTTAGTTTTAGCTTTATGAATTATGTGTGTAAATTTTTACATTGTTAATGTGACTTTGATTCGGAAATATAAATGGTCTTGTGCGTTACCACACATTGCTTGCATTTGTAATCCCAAAATTGCCTGTTCATAATTCTAGAAACACTCCCATAATGCAAACATATCTGAGTCTACATCCGTATCACTGGGGAAACTCCCTTTGTATTTTTACATCATGTATATATTTGCAATCCAGCCTTCTGGACAAAAGCACCACTCAATCCATTAGACCAGTGGTTTTCAAACTTGTTCCTGGGGACCCACAGCTCTGCACATTTTGCATGTCTCCCTAATTTACACACCTGATTCAGATCATCAGCTCATTAGGAAAGAGCTCCATGAACTCAAATGAGTGTGTCAGATAAGAGAGACATGCAAAATGTGCAGAGCAGTGGGTCCCGAGGAACAGGATTGAAAATCACTGCATTAGACAATATATGAGATTATTAATTAGGCAAGTTACTAAACACTGCTAATGCATAGCTGTGAAAAAACATCAGGTCCAGTGAACTTCACTAATTATTCCTTAATGAGGTGTCTGGCCAAAAATATTTCAAACCTGGAAGACGTTGACCATGTAATGTCATGTTTTCATGTTTGTTAATGTAGTGCAAGGATTCCCAAGCTTTTTTGTGAGCTAAACACCTTTGACCTAAAATATTTAAGTCCTTCTGAGATTTCAATAATTAACAACAATTATCAACATATTTGTTCTCTGTTGTCGGTTAATGGTCACACTGACAAATTCTAATTCATTTTAATTTGACATTTCTATGATTTATTTAATTATTAGCTTTTCATCAACCCCCTACATTTTTTTTCTCACAAACCCCAGTCTGGGAAACCCTGATGTAATGTAATGTTTAATATGTTTAATGATATTGATAAGATTGCTTGAAATTTGTAAGATGAATAGCAAACATGTAACAATCAAATTGCTGGCTGCTGATGACAATGGAGAAAATACAATCTGAAATTTGTAAAAATCAATTTTTGGCCCATTTTTGTTGTTAGACATAATAGAAGAAGAAAAAAAAAACCTCAGGAAACTCACCTCCATTGTGCAAGGGAAAATTAAGATGGGGGAAATATGCAGAAAATTTAATTTGCCAATTTTTTGGTGTTTTACACAGAAAAAATTTATAATGTAGAAAAAAGAAAAAAATCACCCTGCACTGTGCTTCCGTATATGGATAACCTCACATCTTGGAGCACTTTAATAATATATGTCCATTGTGTCATCCTTATGGCCAAAATCTATTATTCATTTCTCAAAAGCGACACAATGTCAAAGAAGTCAAACAAACCCAGAGTTATCCCAATACAGTTCATAATCTCCATTTCACTCCCTCAAAGCATTGCGGGAGTTCTCCTCTCAGCTGTTTGTCAACAAAATGACTTGATTGAAATGCATTTGAACGCAAATGATCCTTCATAACAGCATTTTTAAAGCCTCTCATCAGGGACCAGGAGCTGCGTGTGCAACAAACACGCAGTATCTGTGGTTCAGTAGTGACACAGAGGCCCAGACTGAATAATCAGCCTTTCTGTTAATATCCTGCCAGACAGAGTATTGAGCCAGAACCAAACTCCTCTGCACATCTCACAGTGAGGGAGCATTTCCAATTATTTGCATTCAGGCCATGCCTGATCTCTCTTTTTGGATGATCTATTGTGCAGTATGAACGTTTATTGTTCAGGGGGATTTATTTATTTATTTTTTTTATAACATGAAAGTTTTCAGATCCTGGAGAAGGGTGTTTAAAATTTAACAGCAACATTTCAACATTGCATTCAACGTAAGACTGAATCATTATATTACGTCCTCTAAAGAATGCGCCTTACTTCCATCAGATAAGCTTTTCTGCAATATTCATA
>CM077225.1:16700999-16765999 GCA_039654775.1 Spinibarbus caldwelli
AAAGTGGTTCTACCCACAGCCCCCTACCAGAGAGTAAATTTCCTTTCTTTTTGGCCCTTTTTGTTGTCGATGACATCTGCCTATCCTCTGTCCATTTAGCCAAAGAACACACTGACACACACAACATTCTTCCTCCAAACACTGCAGGGTCTCTTAACTTGCTTTTAACTCTGTGTTTTTTGGCTCCCTTAAAGAATTGTGACATGGCAATAAAGCCGTCAGCACACAAATTAATGATGGAAAGACAGGCTGGGGAAACAGCCCGCTCTCCCATCAAAAATCTGTCTCTTCTAGGTATGTGCAGTCTTCACGATGACATGCTTCTCGCTGGAAGCAACTTTATGGCTGTCTCAGGACTGTACAAGCATATAAAGTTGTGAATTATATTGGAAAACAGAATTTCAAGGCTGAATGCTTTTTGCTGATGGAATTTAGATTTGACACTGGTGTTTTTTTTTTGTTTTTTTTTTAAGCTTTTGAAAACATTTTTAGACTGAAGCTGATGTGAAAGTGTGTTCTTAAAGTAATAGTTCATCCCAAAATTAGAATTTTGTCATTGTTTACTCACTTTCATGTCATTCCAAACTCACATGGCTTTGAATAAATTATATGGAACGCAAAAGATATTTTTTGATAACCAATTCTCACTCTCAAAGCATCAAAAACTGAAGCATGGTCTGAAAATACTTCAACATATACAGGTGCATCTCAATAAATTAGAATGTCGTGGAAAAGTTAATTTATTTCAGTAATTCAACTCAAATTGTGAAACTCGTCTATTAAATAAATTCAATGCACACAGACTGAAGTAGTTTAAGTCTTTGGTTGTTTTAATTGTGATGATTTTGGCTCACATTTAACAAAAACCCACCAATTCATCTCAACAAATTAGAATACTTCATAAGACCAATAAAAAAAAAACATTTTTAGTGAATTGTTGGCCTTCTGGAAAGTATGTTCATTTACTGTACATGTACTCAATACTTGGTAGGGGCTCCTTTTGCTTTAATTACTGCCTCAATTCGGCGTGGCATGGAGGTGATCAGTTTGTGGCACTGCTGAGGTGGTATGGAAGCCCAGGTTTCTTTGACAGTGGCCTTCAGCTCATCTGCTGAGGTCTGGTGAGTTTGCTGGCCAGTCAAGCACACCAACACCATGGTCATTTAACCAACTTTTGGTGCTTTTGACAGTGTGGGCAGGTGCCAAATCCTGCTGGAAAAAGAAATCAGCATCTTTAAAAAGCTGGTCAGCAGAAGGAAGCATGAAGTGCTCCAAAATTTCTTGGTAAACGGGTCCAGTGACTTTGTTTTTCAAAAAAACACAATGAACCAACACCAGCAGATGACATTGCACCCCAAATCATCACAGACTGTGGAAACTTAACACTGGACTTCAAGCAACTTGGGCTCTGAGCTTCTCCACCCTTCCTCCAGACTCTAGGACCTTGATTTCCAAATGAAATACAAAACTTGCTCTCATCTGGAAAGAGGACTTTGGATCACTGGGCAACAGTCCAGTTCTTCTTCTCCTTAGCCCAGGTAAGACGCCTCTGACATTGTCTGTGGTTCAGGAGTGGCTTAACAAGAGGAATACGACAACTGTAGCCAAATTCCTTGACACGTCTGTGTGTGGTGGCTCTTGATGCCTTGACCCCGGCCTCAGTCCATTCCTTGTGAAGTTCTTGAATCGATTTTGCTTGACAATCCTCATAAGGCTGCGGTTCTCTTGGTTGGTTGTGCATCTTATTCTTCCACACTTTTTCCTTCCACTCAACTTTCTGTTAACATGCTTGGATACAGCACTCTGTGAACAGCCAGCTTCTTTGGCAATGAATGTTTGTGGCTTACCCTCCTTGTGAAGGGTGTCAATGATTGTCTTCTGGACAACTGTCAGATCAGCAGTCTTCCCCATGATTGTGTAGCCTAGTGAACCAAACTGAGAGACCATTTTGAAGGCTCAGGAAACCTTTGCAGGTGTTTTGAGTTGATTAGCTGATTGGCATGTCACTGTATTCTAATTTATTGAGATGCACCTGTACAGTACTGTGCAAAAGTTTTAGGCCACTAGTATTTTCACCAGCTAAAAAATGGTTTTAAGTCAGTTATTTCTATCTTTTGCTGTAGTGTGTCAGTAGGAAATATCAGTTTACATTTCCAAACATTCATTTTACCATTAATTGTAATAATCCAGTGAGATTTTTGTTTACACAAGGAGTCTGACAACAGAGATCTGTTCTCATCATCATCCAGTCTGTCTGGAATGACATGAAGAAACAGAACAAACTGAGACTAAATCCAGAAGAACTGTGGCAACATCTCCAAGATGCTTCAAGAAACCTACCTGTAAAGCTACCGTACTGTTAAAAGTTTTAGGCACTTGTGTAAAAATGCTGTAAAATGAGGATGCTGTCAAAAATAATGTCATAAATAGATTTTCTTTTTCAAATAACTTCTATTAACTAAATTAAACTAACGTTTGGTGTGGCCATCTTTTGCATTTAAAGCAGCTTTTGCCCTCGGTGCACTTCCGCATAGTTTTTCAGGAAGCTTTGCAGGTAGGTCTCTTGCAGCATCTTGGAGACGTTTTTTATCAGGTGAAAATACTAGTGGCCTAAAACTTTTGCACAGTACTGTACCAGTGAAGCTAAATGGATTAATTTCATGCTTAATTGTACCTTTTGAAGCTTGAAGGTTTTGAACTCCATTGACTCTCATAAAACAGTTGAAAACAGATAAAAACTCCTTCAAAATATCTCCTTTTTTTGTTTTGAAAAAGGAAGTCATACAGATCTGGAACGACTTGAGAGTGTGTAAAAGATTTTTAGGGGAACTATGCCTTTAACTAGACATTGTGAGATTCAGATCCAATTTGCCAAATGTACATCTAATAATATTTTAGAGGAATTTAGGCTATGTCTTTCTCAGCCTTAAAAAATTCTCTTTAGCATGGCAGGTGTTCTGACAGGTTTTAATCCTCTTGAAGGCCTGAAGGAGCCTGTAGACATCATATTTTACCACCCGCAGCTGCTGTTTCTGTGCGTTTCACAAGTGATTTTCTCTGCTAAAGCACACAGAGAGGCCGTGTCCCCTGCTAACAGCATATGTATTAAAACTCACCTCAATCATCTACAGCCACCTTATCAAAAGCAGGGCTGGACGCGGTGGAGGTGGGGGGGGATGAATCAATTTGGTGGTTTGCTGGCAGTTATCGCAGACAGAGGTAGGGAAACGAAGGAGAGCTGCAGGTGAGCATGTCAGGTGATGGCCTCCACTGTTGGAGTAAAGACTTGTCAGTGCATCAATCTATTGCACTTGCCTTTTAATTTTATGCAAAAAGTCTTTTATTTTATGCAAGTTTTCAAAATTAAAAAAAAAAATGGTGGACAAAACTTTTTTCAGTCTTGTTTTAAACAGGCATTTTTCATTTGTTTTGCTTGTTTTTTTTTTTCTCATTCAGTTTTTATAATTGAAAAACTAAAATGTAACGTATACATTTTTACAAATTCATAGTATAGTCTATAGTATAGTACCTCAGCTGTCCTTAACCACAAAAAAAGTTTTTGTTCTCAGTTTCAAAGGACACAAAACTATCAGAAGAGCATGCTTGAAATGAAAGAAGAAAACAGATAATTCAACATAAATATTAGAATATATCTATTGTGTGCCATTTTCAATCAAGCTGTAATTTTGTCCAATGATATGTGAAAATGTACATAAAATTTTTGGCTATGAAGTTAGCCTTTGCATAGCCATTTTTTTTTCAGTTTAATGCAATTTTCACCACAAAATCTTTATTACATACATACATAATTTGATTTGGATCATAAATGTATATGATTTAGAAGTATATGCTTACAGCAGAGGTCACACAGCATCATTTCTCATTATATTCCAGTGAGAGAAAGAGACATGGAGAAAGCGGTAAATGGGATGTCACTGACTTTTTTAGCCTATTTGGCACGTCAGCTGTGTGTGCAACAAAACATCCCTCATAATGGGATCTTAATTAGCTTATCATGCTAATCCATCATGCCACTCTGCCAACATACACAGGAAACACACTAAGGATATAAAAATCTGCACAGCATTATTTATCAGCGAGCCTCCCTGTGACAATTTATGTAGAGCAATCAATGCCTGGTAAAAGAAGAGAGAAGAAGGGAGACATGAACCTCTCTGACCCTCTTCTCAATGGAATGTGGAAGACCTGGAAATTAAGATAGAAGGCCAGACTACTGAATGGAAGAGAATGTGAACTTTTGTTGATCCTTAAATAAAATGGTACCCATTTTATAGGAACATTTCCAGACCATTACAGCTTTGAGTAACTAGCAATTGCTCTTTTTTAGTTATTGCTTTGTTACACTTTTGTAAAGTTAACTTGAAAAACATTCTAAAAAGATTAGTACACTTTGTATGTTATAATGTGATTTCATACGGCATCAATTATTTTTTAATCACTCTGACATGTTTGAAGATTTGTTTATTGTTTATTTCTTAGCCCATTGAGAAATAACTGATATTAGAATAACTGTTGCCATAGCATCTTGAAAAGCTTCACTTTAGGTAATGTACAAGTAAACTCCAGTTTACAACTCAACTCCAGTCCTCAGGACCCACTGCTCTGCACATTTTGTATGTCTTCCTTATTTAACTCACCTGACTCAGATCATCAGCTTGTTAGGAGAAAGATCCATGAATTGAACTGAGTGTGTCAGATAAGAGACACATACAAAATGTGCAGAGCAGTGGGTCCTGAGGACTGGAGTTGAGAACCACTGTTAAAGATGATTTCCTAGTATTGATATACTGATATGAGGAAGTCACTTCTTAAAGAAACTGTACTCACCTTCAGGCCAATATGGCAACATCCAAGATGTAGTTGGACTGTTTTTTTTTTTTTATCTGAAAAGATGAAATTTAGCATTACATCACTTGCTTACCAAATGGATCCTCTGCAGTGAATGGGTGCCGTCAGAATGAGAGTCCAAATAGATGATAAAAACATCACAATAATCCAGTAATATACAAGCTATCTGTAATAAACAAATCCATTATTAAGACATTTTTAATTCCAAACCATTGCTTCCGACTAAAATACGAGCCCGATATGCATAATATTGCTTTCTCCAATGAAACAGTCATCTTGCCTGAATCATGAGAGAAATAGGCACAGATCAAGCACCGTTTGAAAGTGAAAGCAGTCTTAAAACAGTACTAAACCAATATCTTGGTGGATTATGATGTGACTATTTCACTGAATTATGGACTGGTATTTTGGCAAGAAGTAAAGGTTTAAATTTAAAGAGCCTTAATGATGAATTTCTTTCTTACAAACAATCAGGTTTTCACGTCACAATATGTTCATAGGAGTGGAGTGGGGTGTGGATTACTTGAAGATTACTGTGATGTGTTTATCAGCTGTTTTAACTCTCAGTCTGACGGCACCCATTCAATGCAGAGGATCCATTGCTGAGCAGCAAACATTTTTCCAAATCTGTTTTGATGACAAACAAACTTATCTACATCTTGAATGCCAGAGGGTGAGTACATTTTTAGCAGATTTTAATTTTTTGATGCACTATTCCTTTCAAATGGATTCTCCTTACCTTGAGAACAGCATTCACCACTCTTCTATACAGTATTTTTTTGTGTGTGTTGTAGAATATATAACAAGATCTCAAGACACAAAATACATACCAGTAAGTACATATCACTGCAGTTTCCAACAGAAATGAACACTAGAGGCGATAAAACAGCGAGCACTTGTAATCATTGTCGTACACAGTTATGATTACAGCTCCACATGTTTCGCTTTCCGGACGTAACAAACTTGCTCAGTGGCTCAGCTGGCACAGAATTGGACTTAGGATATGGAATCCTTGGGTATGAATCTTGTAAAAAACATGCCTCATGCTGAAAGACTGAAAAACAAGCTAATACCGCATACTTGTGATTGCATTTTTACGTCACATTCACTTTTGTTCATACTATCGGGTAGGTTTAGGTGTAGTGCAGATGGTACGTTATTTTAAAACGTCATAGAGCATTAGACCTATAGAGTCACTCAATGAACATTTCAAGTCAGAAATTCGGTGACACCTACAAAACCAACGTCACATAAAATGTATCATATATATGTTCATTTGTTCCGGGGGAAAAACGAACGCTCTTTTAGCGCCACTCAGTGGATATTTCACATCGAATATGTCACGAAACGTTAGCGTCTTGCGAAAAAAGTTCCCATAGGTACGTTTCCGTAATGAGACCAGGTTGCAAAGGATGCTGAAAATTGAGTTCTTTCTCTGTCAGAGGATGTAATGTAAACGTGAAATGTTCTCTGATGTGGTGTGTAAGACATTAATGGCTTTCTGAGCAGAAGTTATGAAGTACTGTAGTACTAACTTTACAAGAGTCTCTTCACAATTCTGCACAGCCCCATTGTTCTTGCAACTGAACTATAAAGGCTTACAAGGTTTATACAGGAGATTTGGAAAACCTTTTAGTTGGCTCAGAAAGTTGTGACAGTGTCCTTGACCTGCTTCACTTTGCTTCCCTTTCAGAGAAAACTCTAACCTTAAAATAGTGCTGTGAAAAAATTTAACAGTGTTCATTCCAGCCATGCCACATTGATCATGTTCATCCATTGCTTTTGCAGGAATGACCTGCTATGCCCTCCTATTCATAGCACACAGAGATAGCTCATGATGAATAACACCATTACCAGGATTAGAGGAGGATCCTTCTGTGGAAACAGGATTCAAAATTGAGATAACGTGGAATGTAGTTGATTGTGTAACACGCACTTAAACAATCTCTCATTGATCCTGAACATTCTGTATTTGCATATTGTGAACCAAAAGAGCTTGTTATTGAATGTGGAAGATGAAACAGAAAGAGTTTCTCTACACTTCTGGCTTTTCACTCATTCTTCTTTGAAGTGTCCAGGTACTATACATAATGCATCATATCCTGCTCTCTCCACAGACAATATTATCTTTGGCAAGGTTTTCTCTCCTGACACACATTGAGAAGACTCTTCCCAGGTTCAATAAGGAATTGCTCTGAGGAATGATGTCAGAGTTCCACAATTATTACCTTAGCTCTTTTCTTTTGTAAAGCCGCATCTTGTCAGATCAAAGCTTCTTTTTGAAGCTTGAATTTTCCAACTCCCAACCACCATTTTTTTTCTGAAGTTTCCAACTGACCTGGTACAAGATTAATAATAATAATAAAAAAAAGGTTTCATGAATAATTTTAAGGTGAAAGAGGCCCATCTATATATTGTTGACTCTGGTCAGACAAGGCTTCTCCAGGGTTTAGATATTTACTTTTCCCTCTTTACCATATCACTAAATCTCATCTCAGTATTTGCTGAATAGCTGTGCTCTTCTTAATTTTGTCGTTCTGGAAATCAACATCTGTTCACTTATATCATTTTGAATTTTAAATGCTTTTTAGGTGTATTTGTTGATTGGAGATTTTTGGGCACGGTAAATAATTTAGAAATGGTGTGTTTTGTTGAAAAGTAGAAAAGTCAGTGTATTTGCATAGCACTTGTTAGAAAACTTGTTTTAAAGCAAAATATTATTTTCCTTAATACCCCCAGTATGAAGACTAAAGGACTGTGACAAGAAAAAAACCCATCAAATTCCTAAAGTTACACTTAAAGTTGTAGTCAAATAAAAGAAATTTACATACTTAATGGGATTATTACTTCATAATTCCTTGAATTACGTTTCAAACATCTGCTATAACCTATAATTAAGTATTTGTAGAATCATTTGATTAAAAAAAATAGAGAAAATAACAAACTAAACAATAATGCATATTATTATTTAAAACTTGTACATTTTTAAGTAAACAAGCAAACAAATAAATTATATCAAGTGGTAATAACTATATTAGCAAAAGTTTGAATTATTTTGATTAGTTGTGAGATCAATTTGGAGTTTTGTACCAAGGGTTTTGAAAATTCACCACTTACTTGTAAAAATAATACAAAAACAAATTAAAAAAAAAAAAAAAAACTGTAAGACCCTTGAGTTTTTACTAAATGTACCAGTTTCACAATGGCTCAATCCAACAAATCCATTAGACATCTGATGGGGCTTTAATAAGGCTTTTCGTTTACATAGCTCATCAAAACATGGCAATTAACAGGACTGTGTTGTTTCCTGCCTTGCTAAAAAAAAAAAAAAAAAAAAAAAAAAAAAAAGTTCTTCATGCCTAATTCACTTTCCTTTCATAGTTTCTCCATTAGTGGGGTCATTATGCTCTTTCAGGCTGCACTATTAGTGGCAAAGTCCTTGCAACCTTCAGAATAAAAATTATTTTTCTTTTACTTTTTTTCTTACACCCAGTACCACAAAGTTCCATAAAAAAAATAAAAATAATAATAATAATAATAATAAGACTTAAAAAAGGATCTTATTTTTATTGTCTTCTAACAACCCTAATCACCAAATGATTCATTGGAAATTGCTGCATAGGGTTTACTTGACTCCAATGAAACGTTTTTATATGAATCTGTGGTCTTCTCCTAAGTGTAGTCTCTGTTCCTTTCATATTTGTTGGGTACTGAGATATTGTCACACTTCACGGGATGCACAGGAACCAGGAATACACAAAATGAGAGTCTTTAATCCAATGGGGAAACACAGATCACAGGCAAGGAAGACATTCAAAGACTAACAAACATGAACTGAATGGACTGGGGCTTTTAAGGACAGGACAATCAGGGGAGGAAGACGAGACACACCTGGAATCAAATTAACAATTAACATGAGGAAAAAACACACACAGACAGGTCCATGATCCTGACAGATATGTTTGACTCCACGCCATTTTTTTCATGAATGACTTTTAGGACTTCACCTTGTCCGTCCAACAAAGATGTTTACTGTTAGCTGCTCCCACAGCAGCAAAAAAATTGCTAGTCAACCGTTGGAATCCTCCTCACACAATGGACAGGCGAACCTGGACTGTGTATTTGTTGGACATTATCTCGATGGAACTCTCAAATTCTCGTATACATGGATCTAATGTGAAAACTGTAAATTTATGGCATTCAGCTTTTAATGTCGTGTCATCTTTTTTAAAATCTTTGTAAAAAAATTATTTTATATTTATTTATTTATCTATTAATATTAATTAATTTATTATTATTATTATTTATTTTATTTTATCTTATTTTTTTATTTTTAAGTCTACCAGGGGGTGGGATGGGTTGGGGTGGGTTCTAAATTTGCACAGCTGCTTTTTGTTTTATACAATTGTTCCCAGACGAAAATTCAATAAACAGTTGTTAACAAAAAAAAAAAAAAAAAAAAAGATCTTATTTTTTCCTCCAAGAGGAAAGGTGACCATGTTTTAAAAATCACGTTGTTTTGTTCGTGCCAAGAATGTATGATGTCCTGAGAATCTGCACTGATATTGCTTAAGACAAACAAAAGCAGAAAATAGAGCTGTAAATAAGGGTAAAGGGAGTTATTTCAAACACTATATTTTACCGTTTCCCTTATTTTGTGTGCAGGAAGTAAATGGCTGAATTCTGAACAGCATACTGCCATACTGCTATGCATACTTTTACTTTTATGTGGGATACTGCATAGTTTTATATGGCAGAAATAATGAGAAATATTTTCTCAAGGTTAAACACCTCTTTTCATTGACCATTTGTTGAAACATGTGCCAAGCTGTCATCAAAGTTAATGTATACTTTGGACAACCTAAAATATAAAACATATTCTGGGTTGCTTAACACTTTTTTGTATACTATATAATTCCATATGTGTTCTTTCATAGTTTGGATATCTTCAGTATTAATGTACAATGTTGAAAATAAAAAAAATAAAAAATAAAGAAAAAACACTGAAGGAGAAGGTGTGTCTAAATGTTTGACTGGTAGTGTAAATCCAGCACTTTTTCAGGTCTTTGTCTTTATAATAAATAATCTTTTTCGAATAATATTTATTTTAAATAAAATAATATTTTATTTTATTTTATTTTATTTTATGCCTTTGGTAAAATAATTATTTTAATGAATATTAAATCAAAATGTAAGGTTTGAACCAAATCTATAAATATAATTTGAGAAAAAATAATAAATTTGACTCTAATAAATTATTATTATTATATATATTTTTTTAAATTTGGCCCAAAGTATTTTTTATTTTTTTTCCCGGTGTATTGACCAGTCTTCCTGTTTCAGTTTATGATGTATTGGTCTTGATGGACAGTGAACTATTGCTGTGATCAGCCCTGTACAATGAAAACAGGACAGTCAAGAGAGTGGGTAATCACACTACACTGCATCGTTTTCATGGCTGGCCTTTAGATCTCTTTTTGTGCCATAACGTTATTCACTTCAAACGCTCTAACAGGCATCGATTGGCATACCTTACACAACCCAGCGCTACATAATGGCCATCTCTCCCTCTCAGAGATATTGTGCTTGTGCTTTGATCTATGAAGGGTAATGCCTGTTAATGGAGGAGCAGATGATCTGTTCTTCCGCGGTCTATGGAATGTAATGGAGCACTGAGGAGGAGCTTAAATCTGAACCCTGACAACACTGTAATCATTCATAATGTGCTGCTTAATTGGAATGTATTGCCTTGTAATAGTTTGGACAGTTTAAGGTATAAAGGAGAACAAAATTGTAATCTTTTAATATTATACAGTATTTGGACAAACAAGCTATATAATAATGTATGGTTGTTATATTATATAACAAATATCAAACCACATGGCCTTCACTTTAAAGGAAGTTCACTCAAAAATAAACATTTGCTGAGAATTTACTCACCCTCAGGCCATCCAAGATGTAGATGAATTTGTTTCTTCGTCGGAACAGATTTGAACAAATTTAGCACTACATCACTTGCTCACTAATGGATCCTCTGCAGTGAATGGGTGCCGTCAGAATGAAAGCTCAATCAGTTGATAAAAACATCACAATAATTCACAAGTAATTACACAAGTCTAGTCTATCAAGTGAAAACATTGTAACTTTTTAACCAAAACATCTGAACCACTGCTTCTGACCAAAATACAAATATTCAAAATGAAGACAAGAGAATCATGACACTTTTTGGTTGTGAAACGTTAGTGGATCATGTTTATAGTTAATACTGTATGATGAACTACACCTGTGGTTATTCTGCTCAACACCTTTGTGAGTTTGAGAACTGATCACTTCATATATCAATATATTCAGGATGGTAATTGTTTCAAATGGGTGCATAAGCTATTTTCAACATTTTGAGGGGTTGATCGGTGATTCCTGAATCCAGAATGTCAGTGATTTTCTCCCACCACCCGTGTAAAAAGCCCAGGCTGATTTACCTATGTTTTTTTTTTTTTTTTTTTTTTTTTGACAAACACCAAGGTTGTGTGATAATTTAATTGCCATCTGAATCCACATCTCTGAATTTAAAAGGGATCAATTCAAAATGCAATGTTTAAATCCTTTTTGACAACTGCCAAGAACCATATGTTAGCTGTTGTGCTTTGCTTTAATTTGCATGCATTTTATATGTACACTTATTACAGAAATTCTGGAAAGTATTTGCAAGAACAATATTTCATCACTACATTTGAAATGGGCCATTATTAGGCAACAGGTATGCAATACCTTTTTTAAATAGAATTTTAAAGGCTCAGAAATATGAACCAAGCAGCTTTATGTTTACCTTATGTAAATAAGAGGTTGCATTAACTTATTTCTGCTAGTTTCCACATTTTAGCTGAACCATTTAATCTATAGCGTGTCTATTTTACTGTTTTTAAACAGAAGATTTAAATAATCAGATAATAAATAGAATATTATTTTTCTATTATTAAATTAAAAATGAATTTATTCGTACTATTTCCAAGCAAATTCTATTTTATTTACAGAAGATGGTCATGTGTCTGACCAGTTGAGCAGTGGTCGCTCTTCCACAATGAATAAATCGCCTTTGAATTGCATAAGTTTTATCAGAAAAATTGCTATTCGAATTGGGCTCTTAACACCAGTTGAAGCTGGTGAAAAATAGCAGGAGGAATGACTGGCTGTGACTGTTCAATAGAGAAGGCTGAAAGCTCTGAAAGGTCATCAGCTGTAGACTAACAATCAATTATTATTGGCTTAAATCAGTTATTTTTATATCTGTATGATGTTTAAATCAAAACCATTTATGTGAGAAACCACTCTTTAGCAAATGTATCCTTGAGACTAACATAAGCGCAAGATGACTTATAAATCACACATTATGGTTCACCATGGTAGAATCATGCCGAATATCAGAAATGAACATATTATTAACATAAAATATCTCTGTTTACCTAATATAATCATTTAAAAATTTAAATTTGACTTAGGAAATATACTTATCTTCTTTTTCTTTTATGTATTTATATAATGTGATTAATATTCAGTCTGTTGGCAGTTCAGTAGCACTGCACATGATGTGCATAGGCAAATATGATTCCTGCTGCACTAAGATAAAGCTGACACCACCTGACCTCTGAGTCAACGTTAATTTAAGCCAGAACGGATACGTATAAGAATAATAATTCAATTGTTATATCTGGAAGTCAGTTGGGTGCTTTAATTTCATTAAGATACACAGGGAAAATTCATCCTGCAGATAAGATGACATAGTTTCCACTAGTAAGCCAAATCTCAAATAACTGCTATGATGGCTTTTGTTCTACCCACTTAAATGATAGAAGTGCTTACATTGTCCAATCTATAAAGACTGTGTCTGTTCCCCGAATAGTGAGGTCAAAATATAAATTTAATACAGGATCTAGAAATAATCTGATCGTGATTCAACCAGAAAAATGCAAAATAAATAAACAAAAACAATTTTTAAAGCTTGGGCTCCTAAACATTAGATCTCTCGCACCCAAAGCAGTTATTGTAAATTAAATGATCACAGATAATAGTTTTGATGTACTCTGCTTGACTGAAACCTGATAATATATAATAATAATTATAAATAAATGATAAATAATTACATACTTAATAAAACAAACTGTAAAGATCTGAAAATTACAACAAAACACAGAAGTAACAAATGTAGGACTTAACAACACCAAAATTTCCATAACACATGTCTGTTGGGTACGAAGATGTTAATTTGCCAGTAATGAACAGTACAAGTGATATGGGTGTATGTCTGTAAGACCACGTTTATCTAGCAAACTGGTTAGCCTGTAACATATACTAGTTTGTAATTTTTTCTCCAGGTTCTTTTTTTTTTTTTTGCTTCTTTCTTCTACAACATTTTCAGCTTATCACATTGTATCAAACAAACAAACAAACAAACAAACAAGCATATATAGTTTGTGATGCAGGGGTAAAAATGTAATTAATATATAGCCCCTATAATAATTGTTTATGTGAAAAGCAATAAAAATTGTTGGTGTTTTACTGCCACTAGAGTTCATTTCATGTTAAAGCTGCAGTGAAATGGTAATGCAATTACATATTATCATATCCCCACAAGTTAATATCAACAAAACTAAAGTGAACTGAACTGAACTCACCATAGAATTTAATAGAGGCCTAGACATTAATGGATGGAGATCTGTAAACCTCTCTGCACCACCATCTAATTTTCTCAATCTCTCAGTTGTACCATAATTCTGAGAGTTAGTTTGCCTTTGTTTCTCTTCCACCTTGTTTCTCCTCCTATTTATAAGTGTTTGAGTAAGTGTGTTGGGGTATTAGTGTTTGAATTAGCTGCTTGTATTATTACCTTGGTCTCCTTTATTCCAAATACCTGCTTTAGTGAGGTAAAAGAGTGTGTGGCAAAGAGTATATTTAAGATATTTATACACCAAACCACCCTTGGAGTTGCACTCAGGGAATTACATTAATTTACACCACCTAAAAAGTTCACAGCCACCACCAGGCTTCATTGGGCAAGGTCCAAAAAAGACCACACTTTTACCAAATAACATATTTCTGTACCACCACATTAATTTAGCTTAAAAACCTAAAGCATGGAAGCAGGACAGGATGGTTGCAGGCCCCATCCTCAGAATGATGCAAAAAGAAACTCTGTAACTATGGCCACCTGTCATATAAACCATGGTGAATTAACTCTTCCCAATTAAGACAGAAATGTGGGGAAAAATATCAGTTTACCCATAAAACTTAACATAAAACACAGGCAGTATAGGCAACCCACCTACACAGTTTACATGAGAACTGTGTCTCATGAGAAAAAGTTTCATGACAACTGAAATTTTACTGGTACTGACTACTTAAATTTTGATATTGTGACAACAGTAAACATAGAGATCCTGAATATAAAGGGGAAACATGTTCCCCATAATGAATAGCTAAAAAATAACATCTACCCCTTGCTTTTGTTGGCATTTTCTCTCCCACCTGGTGACCTCCTTGCACACTTCTAATAAAATTTCAGTTGGTCAGCAACATATCAGCTGGGCCGCTATGTCCTAGAGCTGTTACATTTCTTCTTCCATCTTAAAAGAAAAACAAACCTAAGATGAGAGTACAGCTAATATTCAGGTTCACCAGCCAACCTGCAGGACAATTATACAGATGCTGGCCCAGCAGTGCACCTGATATTTTGTAGCAGACAGCAGTTTTAACACTGGACAACGGCCAGAACTTTCTCTGACCATGGGAAAATAGGAAAAATTGAAAGCTCAGAATGCATTAGAATGAAGTAGGGACTGTGAATGAGATGGTGAGTCATCTTCAGCCCAGTACTTATGTTATTTTTTGGCTGCAATATGATTGGTGGAATCTTCCAATTTATGGATTAAGACATTATATTTGGGGCTGTGGATTGTGGGTTTACTCAAAGAAACTCACAAATGAGGAACATCACAAGCAATAACTACAGGTTAGACTGATATTTATATTGAGGTGCTAACAAACAAGTGGACAGATGTGCTGCTGCTATGTTCAAACCCCAAATAATTCCACAATATAAGTTAACATATACCAAGAACTTCTGCAGTTCCTTCACAGTTTTTTTGGTTGTGGACAATTTGCTACTAACTGGACCTGAACAGATCGATATTACTGCCCTGGAGACTGAGAACATACCCTAACGAATCAAATGGTGGTGATGTGGAATTCACAGTTGGTATTGACATAAAACTGATTCTCACAGGCCCAAGCAAACACAGAACATTGTCACAACACAGACAACTTTCTAAAAAGGTTGTGACGACTTACCAAAAAGATTGACATTTCTTCGTTGTGTGGTGAAGGTTGTCACAGCCCTGCCACAATCTGTTTGACTGCGGTTTAGAGCCATTGATTAAGGTTCTGCCTACAATCTGATGTACATTTTAGCCCTTTTTAAATTTTAACAGCTATTTTGATGATTGGTCCATCTGAAAATAATCTTCTATAGATTATCGAACGTTGAGTATGGCAGAAAAATTAGGTTAGTAAATAAAGATACAAAATCCACTGTTGTTGACTGTTGGAAGATGCATACATAACATGATGCAATTACCAATATCATTACAATACTGCTGTAATACTGTAATATGTAGTGTATTAATAAAGTAAATTAATATATGACTCTATTATAAGACAAGCATTGCAAAAGCAAAAACATAACATGGCAGCAGTGTTGCCTGCTCAAAGAATTAAATGATTGAGATGATCCATTTATCACCACCTTAATTTAAATTCAATTATAGACAGGGCACAGTAGATCATTTTTGTAAATACCTAAGCTTCACATATTTTTTATATACCTGAGGAGAGTAATGACAAGGTGATATTTGACTGTAATTGCATTCTGGTCCTTATAATCAATAAAAGTCACCATACTCAAAGAAAAAACAACTTAGGAGCTTGGTAGATAGTCTGGTGTGCCTTAACTGGAAATTTATGTCTGCCACTATTTCAAACATACACTCCCAAGGGTTTATTTACTGGTAACTGGGCAGCTTCTCACTTTTCTGAATGCTTCAGGGAGATTGTTATATTGAATAGTGATTGAAAGGTCAAAACTAACCTTAGGTCTTTTGATTATGTTTAGAGCAAAAAACTAAGACAGGGATGAAAGTAGCGAGAACTTTAACTGGTAATTTGTCCATAAAACCTAGAAATCCATAAATTGTGCTCCAATAGTTATAACTAGCTAAGGACTAAGAGGTGCGAACATAATGAGTACTGTGAAGAACATATAATAAAAAAAAAAGTTGTATCACATCCCAATTAAGAAAATTGCTGAAAGCTTGGTTAATAAAGCATCCTGCTGCTCCTAAATATTTGTTATTTTGGCTTAAAATCGCCAGTTTTCACAAATAGGTCATACAGAGCCTGTCCCAGTTTATTTATGACTGGCCATATAAATATACAGTAGGATTTAATGTGCATCTGTTGCTTCACTGAAAAAATGAATGAATGATGCATTTATATAGCACTTTATTGTGTATTGCCATACACCCAAAGCACTTTACAGTCATGTGGGGGGTCTCTCCTCAACCACCACCAGTGTGCAGCATCCACTTGGATGATACGACAGCAGCCACAGGACAACGGCGCCAGTGCTCTCACCACACACCAGCTACAGGTGGAGAGGAGAGAGACAGAGCCAATCAAGTGGATGGGGATTATTAGGAGGCCATGATTGATAAAGGCCAGTGGAGGGAATTTGGCCAGGGCACCGGGGTTACACCCCTACTCTTTACGAGAAGTGCCATGGGATTTTTAGTGACCACAGAGAGTCAGGACCTCGGTTTAACGTCTCATCCGGAAACACTGAAGACAAGTGGGCCTTCAAAAGATCAGTTCTTATAGAGAGCTAAATAAACTGGCATGAAAGGGAATTATTATCTTCAATTTTCCAAGTTTCTAATGCATTTTTCTGAACATGCTGAACATGCTTATTATTCATGTACTGTAATATCAGAAAGTGAAATTACTCATAAGATAAATCTTACCTAGACACTAATAATACTGCCTGTTATATATAAATAATACTATATACTTTTATTATTCTCTCTGAATAGTAACTTTTTTTTTATTTTAGTTACATGTAAGGAAAACATTCAATATATAACATGCATGATATGTATGTACAAGCATATAGTATATTGTGCCATATTAGATTCATATTAATTTTGGGTCACACTTTATTTTAAGGTCCAGTTCTAGCTATTAACAAACCATTGACTACAACTTTTGCCTCAATAAATTACAAATTTGCTGCTTATTAATAGTTAGTAAGGTAGTTGTTAAGCTTAGGTATTGGGTAGGATTAGGGATGTAGAATATGGTCATGCAGAATATGTGCTTTATAAGTACTAATAAACAGCCAATATGTTAATAATAGGCATGCAAATAAGCAACTAGTTAATGGTGAGAATTGGTCCCTAAAGTGTTACCAAATTTTGTATAGTACTATATATTTACTAAATGTATATTTACTATTCAAACTTTACTATTTGGTTTGTCAAGCATCTCCCTTAATGTTAATTATGGTGTTCCAAATCAGACAAGTTGAACTGTACAATTTTTATTATTATTTTTTTTTTTGGCTTACTTAAAAATTACAATATAGAATTGAGGTAATGTTAAATGTTACAGTCTGTGTGTGAAGATTTTTTGTCCCATAAAATATTCAAGTAATGTTGTCAGCAGTTTCAAGTAGGCTACTCTTCTCTTCATGATACTCATTAAAAAGTAAAAAAAAAAAAAGAAAAATGAAGCACACAATATTGAAATTTTTATACCACATAAAGGAAACAATTATTTAATCTAATTAGATAATTGTTACAATAATGACAAATCATTAAAGTCATTTCAGTCAACATATGTAATTAGTAATAGGAAAATGGTAAAAAAATAAAAATAAAAAATAAATAAATAAAAAAGCCATGTAAACAAGCTCTTGCCTTAATTTTTTCCACAGTATTTTTATTTATTTATTTATTTATTTATTTATTTTACACTGTAGAGAGAGGTTGTCACATTAACTGCTCTCTGTGGCTCAGATGGGCCAAATTACATGTTGCCTGTCTGGTATACATCTCTTTTAGCATATGTTTGTTGCTGGTTTCTTGAAATTGGATTCATGGTTATTGCATTATTGAATTGAAGGGGTTTGTGCTAAACTAATGAGATTCCCTGTCATGAATGTCAGAGGTTCCTGTTGACAGTGGCTGAGAGCAGAAAAATCACTTCAATCCCATTTCACACCCTGAATTAAAAGGTTCAGTCAACAGTAATGAAGTTGCTTCTATAGTGCCAATCTAAGACCAGATTTGTAGTTCTTGGCTGTGGGTTGCTTTATGTAAAAAATAAAAATAAAAAATCTATATATAAATAGTTTAAAGGGATATATATATATAAAACAATTCCCAGTCCCTCAGTGTAAGTAATAATTACATTCACTGACACTTAGGGCACTTGCCTGCCTCTCTCTGCTCTATTTCTCTCTCTGGTCTTCTTCCACACTGATCATTCCAGTCAGTTTGGCTCTGTATAAGCAATTCATCTCCATGGTTATCATAACAATGAGATTATGCAATTATCATGCAAGAAAAATGTAACAGTATCTGTCCAAAATTTAAACCTTGTAGATATAAGGTTCATTATCCTGTATGGAAATGCAAATATCGTTGAATACTGTATTGTGAGAATCTGAGAATCTCACAATTTGAAAGAAGTGAATCATTTGATGTTTATTTGATGTTTATTGGGCCTTTCTGATGCAACACATCAATAGGAAGGAGGCAAACTGCCTGCTGGCATCATTTTGCTGTGTGTTTCAAGAGAGGAGACAATGTTTCTTATTCTCTTTCTATATGAAATTGTGTTAAAGCTCTCCTAAATGCTTAACCTAAATTATTTCAGAACATACTACGGGATCCAAAAGTCTGAGACCACTATTGAAAAATGCTTCTATTTTTGCATTTTTCTAATGTAACACCATTTTATTTATATTATATTATCTTCATAACAATTTCAATGGTAATACTTTACAATAAGATTCCATTTGTTAACATTACTTAACCACATTAGTTAACAAGAACAACAAGGGAAAATACTTCTAAAGCATTTAATAAACTTAGTTAATGTTAATTCCAACATTTACTGATATTAAAATTAAAATTTGTGTTTGTTTATATTATTTAATGCACTTTAGATAACATGAACTAACAATGAATAGCATTTTTATTAACTAATGTTAACAAAGATGAGTAAATACTATAAATGTTTTGCTAATTTTTAGGTAATATTAGTTAATGCATCAACTATACATCATGTCTTTGGAACCCATTGCCTTAGTGCTTAGTGAACACATGTTGCCTCCTCCACTTCGATTTGAAGTATTCTCTGTATTCTTCACACACGTGTGTAATTTAATTTATTGATTAGTGTTGTGTGTCACCTAATGGATGATGATGGGAGTTAGCTACGTTGAATATTATCTATCAGCCCTGTCTATATGTCTGTAAAGTTAATTGAATGACCTTTCATAATGAACACAATTATCTCTATTTAGTCCTTGGAGGCCTGAATCAACACAGAGACAGAGATACTATGTCCCTGAAGCATGGTTAGTTTATCTTTTCAAAGTCTGCTCTTATCTTAATTTTTTTGTAGGTGGGACAAATAGTTCTTTTGGGGGGAATAAATTTGGGGCTTTTTGATGATATCTCCAGACAATTTCTTCCAGTATAAAAACAGAAATTACATGGAACAATAGAGCAAACCATTTGTTTTAAAAAGGCTTGTTTTTTGCTTATTAAGAATTACATTGTGTGTAAAATTGTCAGCATTATAGATTTGCCATTAAAACAGACAGCAAAGTCTTTTATTGTCACTTCATTGTTACAGCAATAATCCATTTTCCCTCATTGTTTTTCTCTCTTTTCAAAATGTGTTTGGACTTTAAATTACCCAGACTGCACATTTTCTGTCAATGTTTCTTCATGAATTGTGTGTATTTAATAAGCCAATATTGTTACGTGTCATAATGAACACCTCTATTCATTAATCAGTATTAGAATTAAACTGCATCATGTATACTGTCAGTATCATATTTGAAGCTTCCATTGTATAATTGCTGTCACAGCACTGTTTCATAACTTCTAGTTTATTGGAATTTGTGTGGACTGAGATTCATTCTAAACCCTTTCTGAAAGTTTAGACCCCAGCAGCTAATGCAGCATTAAATATCACCTCAGATGACATTTTGCTTTGATCTTGTTTTTCAAATTTTTCAAAAAGTCAAATTTGACAAGCCCTGTAATTATGACTGTGAAAAGACATTCAAACATCTTATGCATTTGAAAATCATGTAGAACCCATTAGAAACTTTCTTCTCAGGCAGTTTGTGGTAAATGATTCAGGATCAATCAAACACATTTGTCTAGCTTTCAGTTGGAGTCATTATAGAAAATCACCATCTTCAGATTGTGTTTACTGCTGACAAACTGAAATATGTGCTCTCTGCTGGTCGCTGGGAAGCCATGATAGACAGAAGTTAGCATTATTCTTACAAATGTCTTTTTTCTTTTTTCTTTTTTTTTCTTTTTTTTTTGGCCAGACAAACAATTATAGTTGAGGAATGGAAAAATAATGATGTGTTGGATTTCAGTCAGAGGCCATTACAGTTTCCTTCCTTCATTTGTTTTGTGTGTTCTTGTTACCACAATGATAGTCTTAATGAGATTTTCCAGGGAATACACACAGACAGACACACACACACACACAGATACACACACACACAGATACACACACACACACACACACACACACACACACAGACACACACACACAGATACACACACACACACACACACAGATACACACACACACACACACACACACACACACACACACAGACACACACACACACACACACTGGTTTGCTTAGCTATCTAAATGGGGAAATTCCAGAGACTTCTATTGTTTTATTGTAGCTATAAATACTATAACCTAACCCTAACCCACACACTAACCGTAACACTAACCTTTCTGTATTTTTACAAAAAAATAAAATAAATAAAATAAATAAATAAATAAATAAATATATATGTGTGTATATGCGTATTTATTTATTTATTTATTTATTTATACACACTTTAGGTACACACAAACACACATAGACACACTTAAGTTGTGTCCACATGCCAAACCATAGCGTATAGTCATATGCGTCTGTTTTAATTTTTGTTCATGACTAAGTGCTTGCTACATAAAAATGAAAAAGTTAAATATTTTGAACTGCAGTTAAAAATATAAATACAAGAAAAGATTAATGACATTTAATATGATTGGACATGAAAATGCGTCACTGAAAGTTTGAGAGAGCAAAGAATAGAGTCTTGTTTGTGCTGATCTGCCACATTAAATTACTGTTGTCACTAATCACACACCAACAACCAAATTTTATTCTCAAGGCTAATGAAGACCATGTTAGTTAAAAACACTAATAAAGATTTGACCTTCAGTTTGAGATTGTTCAGATATACAATCATGTGAGATGTAATATACATGAATATGACGCAACGCAAAGCCCTGGTCAAGAGACAGTGAGATTGAGTCCTAAGCTATCTCATACATTCACACCACTGCAGTCTGTGACAAATACTGCTTCTGCTGCTGAGAAGGGAGGAAAAAAGCAAGGGAGAGAGAGAGACATTAACTATAGGGAAAGCAGCCAAATTCATTGGTCCATTGCAACTTCCCTTTGAATGACAGATCACAGAGGTGCCACCTACTGTGTGAGAAGAGGAAAATGAAGGATGAGTGGAACTGTGCATCGTTTAGCCTTCAGCATATGGTGCTTTGCCAGATATACTGGAGAGGTTCTACATTATATTTATGAAAATGATAAATGACATATGTAAGCTTTTCAATTTGTTCAGATGTTTAGAAAACAGTAGTTTGCTGTTGCAGCTGATAATAGCCATATTCTCTTCATATTCTCTTCTATTCCTGATTAGGTTCTAATGAGTTTAGCAATTCATTGACTCCAATTAAAGTGTTTATCTTAGAGTCTGAGTTTAATTTTTTTTTAAAGGGATACTTCACCCAAATTCACCAAGAAATGAAAACTCTGTCATCGTTTACTCACCCTTATGTTGTTCCAAACCTGTATGACTTTCTTTAATTCAAGGAACATAAAAGTGAATTTTTGAATCTTTGCCTTATAATGAAAGTGAAAAAGGGCAGCAGCTGTCAAATACCAAAATTTTAAAAAAGAAAGCATCATATATTCCTTATATTTAAGTATATATTCCTTATATATAAGGCATATAAGTCTTCTGAATCTAGCTTTGTACGACAAACAGGTCAAAATGTATGGGTTTTTTCATTCTCAAAAAATTTTCCCTTTTCACTATAGCTCTCAAAACAAATATGGCACCATTGATACCAATGACATTTTGTCATAAAAAATTTCATATTTTATTCACCCTCATGACTCTGTGTGATTCCAAACCTATCAGACAAACATACGTCTGTGACGCTCAATATCCAATGACGTTTTTAGGTGCTTTATGTATGTGCATTGATTAATGTCTATGTCAATAATAACCTAAATGAAATCTGTTCATCAAACAAATGACTTGGATTAAACTGCTTAAACTGCTTTATATGTATTACTTTTACAATGTATTTATGTACTTCTTTTTCAAGCTTGAAAATGTTAATTACCTAGATTTTCAATGGATGGACAAAATTCATAAGAGAATATTTTATATATTTATTTTAATATTATATATATATATATATATATATATATATATATATATATATATATATATATATATATATATATATATATATAATATTCTCTTATGAATTTTGTCCATCCATTGAAAATCTAGGTAATTAACATTTTCAAGCTATATATATATAACTCTCAATTTGTGTCCCCAAGATGAATGGAAGGCTTATGGGTTTGAAACGACATAAGAGTGAGCTCATGATGACAACTTTCAAGTTAGTCAGTTCACTTAAATAGAGCTGGCCATGGTGCTGAAGTGGAGAGTGTAAACTAAGAGTGAACCAAACAGTGTGGATGTTGTCCATGGTGCTTGAAATAATAGCCACACTACACACAATGTCTTCTAGCAAAATAAATGCATGCAATGCTGCCAGTCAAGTCCAAAAAATTTCTTCAGATATTGATCTATTGCTATATCAGCACATATGTCTCTTTAGAGACCCTCTCTATTGTATTATACTCATTTTCTTTTAAGCCTCTCTATCATCCCACATAGTTCTGCAGAGTTCTTGCAATACACCACCACCAGTATTGATCAATTCATCAACTGAAGCATTTTCATAGAAGATATTTTCTCCACAGACAAGGCAGATAAATAACTACTGGAGAATTGGATTGCATTTTTGTTCCCTTCAACAACAGCCAAATTTTTATGTTCCTTCATTTTTTTTTTTTTTTTCCTCATGACAACCCCAACATGTTTTTATTAGGACACTTATTTGAGACATGGCAGCATTTGTTATTATTTTACATACTGAATTAAAGCAAGAAAACTTCTCAACTGGTTTGTATTGTCACATGATGAATTGAAGAGAGAGAGAAAAAGAGAGGGAGTTTCAGAGTCAGAGTAGCTTTATTGTCAGTACAGCTCTATACAGTTAGAATACAGTGAAAAGAAACAGCGTTTCACCACGCCAAAAGTGCTACTTAAGACTAAAGGGAACATAGGACTACAAAAAACTAAACTATACATAATTAAATTATATTGAATAGGCTAAATAAAAAGCTAAATTAGAACTAAATTAAAAACTAAAAAATAAGCACTAAACAGAATTAAAATAAGAACTGTAAACATTTTACACTGACTTCACATGGCTACTTAAAGTGTATGAGTAAACAGTGCAAACAGCACGATGGACATACAGTATAAATTAACAAGCAGCCAGGCACAGAAGTAGAGAGCAGCATGATATACTGTACATACATGACATACAGTTGAGTGTGCAATACTAGTATACAGTTGAGCATGCAAATGTGCAAAAATTGTGAATGTGTGGAGGTAGATAACTAAATTATGTGGTAATGTGTGTGTGAGAGTGTGTGGTAACAGTCCACTCCAGTATGTGAGTGTAGTGCTTATCCCTTCAGTCATCTGAAGTTAGGGAGTCTGATGGCTTGGGGGAAGAAGCTGTCACTGTGTCTGTCTGACCGTGAGGGCCTGAAGGGTGAAAGTGATCTTCTCAGCTGTCCTCACTATCTGCTGCAGGGTCTTGCGATCTGAGAAGGTGCAATTCCTGAACCAGACAATGATGCAGCTGCTCAGGATGCTCTTGATAGTCCCTCTATAGAAAGTGGTGTGGATGGGAGATGTGCTTTCCTCATAGGAAGTACAGATGCTGCTGGGCTTTGACCATATTCAACACCAAGGAATTTGGTGATCTTGATGATCTCTATTGAGGAACCAATGATGTTCTGTGGGGAGTGGTCTTTCCATACTCTCCTAAAGTCAACAACAATCTCTTCTGTTTTGTCCACATTCAGGGACAGGTTGTTGAATTTGCACTAGTCTGTTAGTCCATGCACCTCCTCTCTGTTTGCTGACTCATCGCCTTTGCTGATGAGATCCTGTGAGTTTTGTATTAAGCCCACAGCTTTCACCTTAGTAACTCTGAGGGTGATTTTGAACAGAGTGAATGTTATTGATATTCAGAGGAAAGGCCAGTTCAGAACTATCTAGTGAGATTGTAGACAGCAGCCAGAAGATGATGTGAAGGTCCATGCCCTGCACTGTCTTGGTGGTGATTGACAGCTTCACTCTATATCATTGTATGTTTTTGTGGTAATAGGTGTTAGCAGTGCTTAGTCACTGCACTGTATTTCAGGCCTAAATTAAATGCAATGTGGGCACCAATCTTTAAGATCTATTACAATTTAAATGAATGGTTCATCCAGAAATGTAAATTCCATTATCGTTTACATTTACTCATCTTTGGAAGAAACTTTATAGCACCTTAAAACATCAACCTGCTGCTTGGACACACATCTTTTTTCAAAGGTGTGTTTAACTGTTTAGAAGCAGATCTCTTAGAAGTGGTGAACACCTCACTTCTTTCTGGGACTTTTCCAAACTCCCTGAAAACTGCAGTTGGTAAGCCCCTCCTGAAAAAGAGCAATATGGATAACACCATATTGATCAACTATAGACCAATATTAAATCTTCCTTTTATAGGCAAGATCATTGAAAAGTTTTTTTTCAATCAGCTGAACAACTTCTTAAACTCAAATGGATACCTGGACAATCTGGTTCCGATCGCATCACAGCACAGAGATAGCACTGATTAAGATTAAAAAAATTATATTCGCTTAAATACTGATGCTGGCAAAATATGAGTGCTGGTACTACTAGATCTTAATGCTGCATTTGACACGGCCGATTACAACATACTTCTAGAGAGACTGGAAAATTGGACTGGGCTTTCAGGGATAGTTTTCAAATAGTTCATACTTAGAAGGGAGAGGTTATTATGTGAGTATATGTGACCAAGTGGACATCTATGACATGCGGAGTCCCTCAAGGCTCAGTTCTTGCACCACTCTTGTTCAACCTGTATATGCTCCCACTGAGTCAAATAATGAGAAGGAACCATATCACAGCTATGTAGATGACACCCAGGTTTATCTAGCCCAAGGGTGCCCAAACTCTGTCCTGCAGAGTTTAGCTCCAACTTGCTCAACACACCTGCCTGGAAGTTTCTAGCATGCCTAGTAAGAGCTTGATTAGCTGGTCCAGGTGTGTCTAATTGGGGTTGGAGCTAAACTCTGCAGGACACCAGCCCTCCAGGAACGACTTTGGGCACCCCTGATCTAGTCTTATCACCTAATGACTACAGCCCCATTGACTCCCTCTGCCGATGCATTGATGAAATTAACAGTTGGATATGACAAAACTTTCTTCAGTCAAAGAAAAAACCAAAGTCATTGCATTTGGAAACAAAGATGCAGTTCTCAAGGTGAGTGCATACCTTGACTTTTTAGGGGACAGACAACTAAAAATCAAGTCAAGAATCTTGGTGTGATACTGGAGACAGACCTTAGTTACAGTAATCATGTCAAAGCAATAACTAAATCATAATATTATCATGTCAACGACACTGCAAGAATTAGATGTTTTGTTTCCAATCAAGACTTTGGCATAAGCTTGTTTATGCCTTTATCGCCAGCAGGGTGGACTATTGTGATGGTCTCCTCCTCGGCCTTCCCAAAAAACATTAGACAGCTGCAGCGCATCCAGAATGCTGCTGCCAGGATTCTGACTAGAACACAACATTACTATGCAGAATATTCATGCTGTTTATTTTCATACAATGAACATTGATGGGACCATAGCTGTCCCCATTCACTTTCATTATATGCTAAACATCTCCTCTTGTGCTTTACCCAAGACAGAAAATCTATAGTTTTGGCAACAACAAAAAAAAAAAAAAAAAAAAAGAAAAGAAAAAGAAAAGAAAAGAATATTAGTAAGTGATAACAGAATTTGGTATCATTTTATATTTAGGCTATATTAATTTAACATGAACTAACAATAAACTTCAGTATCACTTTATTTTGCAGTGAAACATGTTAGATGTACATACTAAAGACAGTAACTTATGCATAACAACCAACCCTAAACCAAACCAAAGGAAACCTTAAAAGAAAGTTTAACCTGAACTTCTAAGGCATTTATTAGCATAAAAATTTCAACATTTACTAATGCATTTTTAAATGCATTTTTACTAATGCATTTTTATAAATGCTGCAAAAAAAAACAAAAAAAAACAAAAAAAAAAAAACATTAACCAATGCTAATAAATGAGACCATATTGTAAAGTGTTACCTAGAATATTTTGAAAAACGTATGAACTATCCTTGTAAATTGTTTATGTCGTTTCAAGCTGGAGAGCCAACCCAGTCTCATGAGAAAACATATTTTACTTTTTGGCAAACTGGTGCATGACAAATTCGTATAAATTTTTTACAAAAACATATGATTTTTATAGATGGATATAGAGTAACAAATTAGATTTATATGCATTTTATAGAAGTAATCTGCAATATTGTTATAAAGATTTCATTGGTGACTTGGTGACAGAATTTCATCTTACTTTTTGGCCATATGTGTGTATATATATATATATATATATATATATATATATATATATAGAGTCTAAAAGTTCAAAGTAAAAAAGACCATTTAACTTTCTGATTTATTTAATTTTTCTGGTTCATTTGAAAGAGGTTTTGTGTCAAAGGTAAAGAAAGGTAAAGAAGAAAGATAAGAGATTTGACTTGATAAGATAAGAGATCTGTCCTTCTTCATCAAAATTGTTTATGAGTCCTCAAGTCGCTCCTGTTCCCCAGATTCTCTCCTGCCTCTCTCACACAACTCATAAACCCACAAAGCAGCCCAAGTGTGTGTGCTTGTGCATGTAAGATATTTACCGTCCTCAACATGGCTATCACCGATACACTGGAGTCTTTCATCAAGCACTCTTTGACTCTGGATTCTTTTAAACAATGTATCAGGTGTGTCAGCCAGTGCCTCCTATCACTTTCAATTTTTTTAAATCAAGATTCGAAAATTCATGACACGACGACAGGATATGCTGTGTATCAACAAGCGCATGTGCGTCAGAAGATTCAGTCTCTGTTGTATTTCATTGTAAAGAATTTCTAGCATCTCTCTTTAGATTTAACTCAATGTCAGATAAGAGCAGAGAGCTGCTGTATGTTTCCATAGCAACCACATCCTACTTCACTGTGTTACGGTCTCTACTAAATCATGTGTTGCTTATATGCAGTCATTTGAAATGGTTTAATGTTTGTGAACTGTTTATTGCTAGTACAAGAGGGTATAAGAAAATATACCAGCATTTTGAAATTCTGGTAAAAAACTGTTTGTTGAATATGGACCTCAGTTAGATAAACAGTGCAGACATAACACAAATAATCAGATATGCAATAGATGTGTAACTCACAACACACACATACACACACACACAAAAACATCATTAAGAATGACATTGTTCTTTGTATGAGTGTTATACAGTAGATTATGAACCGCAGTTTTTCAAATTTCCTATCCAGAAGCTGAACCTTAAGAAGTCACATTCTGAAGTTTTAAACTGTTTGACAAAACAATCAAAAGCTAACTTAAAAAAAAAAAAAAAAAAAAAAAAAAGCTGTGGTCCTTCAAGGAAGTTTCCTTTTCTTTCACTCCACATGCTCTCTTGAGGATTTTGTTCATCTATAATTGAAGCATGAATCAAAATGAGGCTTTCTCAAATGTTGGGAATCCAACAGTCCTCTCTTCATCCAAAAACAAACTGTCGTGTAAAATGTGACAAGACCTCAAAGCTGTGAATGTCATGGAAGATATTCAATGTAGAATTTTAATATGCAGGAGGAATATTGTTTTTTTGCAGTTGTGGTTGCTAGAATTTTACTGTAAAAAAAAAAAAAAAAAACCCCGAACAGTTACAGGCATTACGAAAAGGGATTTTCAGTTATATTTTACAATTCTTAAATGCACTTCATTAAAGGAATAGTTCACTCAAAAATGAAAATTTGTTTAAAGTTTACTCATCCTCAGGCCATCCAAGATGTAGATGAGTTCATTTGTTCATCATTACTGATTTTAAGAAATGTAGCATTGCTTCACTTGCTGACCAATGGATCCTGTGCAGTGAATGGGTGCTGTTAGTCCAAACAACTGACAAAAACATAACAATAATCCACAAGTAATCCACATGAACATCCTGTAAAGTGAAAAGCTGCATGTTTGTAATAAATACATCATTAAAAACAACTTCAAACCATTGCTTCTGGCTAAAATCATCCTTTATCCATCAATATGAAAGGACATACTGTTGATATACTGCTTTTTGAGTTATTAAAACGTTTTTGGTAACACTTTAATATAGGGACCGATTCTCACTATTAACTAGTTGCTTATTAGCATGCCTATTATTAACATATTGGCTGTTTATTAGTACTTTTAAAGCACATATTCTGCATGACCATATTCTACATCCCTAATTCTTCCCAATACCTAAACTTAACAACTACCTTACTAACTATTAATTAGTAGTTAAATGAGGCAAACGTTGTAGTTAATGGTTCGATAATAGTGAGAACTGGACCTTAATATAAAGTGTGACAGTAAAATCTACAAAATATACAAATAATAACAGATGATACAATGAAAGATCACATGATATATGCAGTATATACAGACACTACAATAATGCAAAAATATAACTAAATAACATACATTGTAACCAGAGATGGGCACAAATACATCAAAAGGTATTTAAAATAAAAATACAAAATACAGTGTGGAAAAATGTATTTAAATACAAATACAAAATACCGTGTGGGAAAATGTATTTAAATACAAATACAGTATTTTGTATTTTGAAAAATACACAAAATACATTTGAAATCGGCCATTCAGTGAAGTAACACTATTAAAGCCTGTTTAAACCAAGTACGATAATTATAACGATAACTATATTAGTATATTCTAAGTATACAATGCAGTTGTGTCATCTGTCACTTTAAATGCTCAAGCTCTTTAAAGCAGAAATGATTCTGATTGGCTGCCAATGTTTTTATCATTCATCATTTTTTTTGTGCTGTTATGGTTATAGTTGTGGTGTGCTATCTGCTATTCACTTAGAGTTAGGATGTACTCACACTACACTCTTAAAAATAAAGGTGCTCACGATGTCATTAGCTATGTTTCCATCCAAAGATTCGAATTTAAATTATGCGCAAAACTGGAATATCGCATAAAACATATGCGAATAAAGCACCGTTTCCATCCAACGAGTCAAAGAGAACAAAATCGTCACTTCCTGGTAAACTGTGGCACTAAATATCACTAAGAATATAGTGATATTTAGTGCCACTGAATATTATAATAATTTTCATATATGATATAAATTACTTGCGCCTCAGAGAGAGCAGACGTAACACAATAAATGCTGTCACTGCGTTCGGAGGATGCCAGCTGTTTGGGAACACAGTCGTGTAAGACAATTATACAGAAATACTTTGATGACAGACTTTGCTCAGGCTTTTCAGAGTGACTACAACAACTTATAGATGCTGTGAACGAGATCGGTCAGCTGGTTAGTCAAGTTATCTCGTCTCATAGCGCAAAGTCACATGACTTTTTTGATGCGCATGGAGGAATTTATTCGGTAAATGTGTTTCCATCGAAGTTTATGCGCATTTTTTCTTATCGGATAAAAAGTTTATCCTACTCAGTTGTGCGCATAAGTTTTTTATGCGCATTTTCTGAATTTATGCGCATCTTGGCGTTTCCATCCAACGAATTTTTTATGCGATAGTCCAAAATGCGCATTAAAATAGGTGGATGGAAACATAGCTACAGTCATGTCTGTCCTGTCTTGTGTGTTTCCCCCTCCAATGCCCTTATTTGGTCCTTCCTGTTCCTGTCCTCGTCAAGTTTGATTGTTCATGATTTCATTCAGGTGTGTGTGTTTAATTATTTTCTGTATATTAGTTCCTGCCTGTTCAGTTAGTTTTCGTCTGGTCTACTCGTTACTCCCGGTGTTCCTGTGTGTCCCAGCCTTGCCTTGTCTTGCCCTGTCTTGTTTGGATTTATTAAAGACTGTATTTTGAGTTCATCCTCGTCTCTTCGCTTTTGAGGGAGTTTTGGTTCCTTGCTGCTGTCGCCTCTGGCTTGCTCAGTTGGGGACACTTAATTTCTAACGATTATCGTCAATTTGATTTCATATATACTATTTAAACTAAACTGAGCTAGACAATGACATCTCTGAATTCAATAATGAAATGCCTTTAACTGAAAATTGAGTGTTTAATCTTATTATTATACATTACTGACACTCTATCCTCCAGTTTGATACTGTTAAGTGCTTTGACACAATCTGTATTGTTAAAAGCGCTATATAAATAAAGGTGACTTGACTTGACTTGACTTCCCTCGTATGTGTGCACCATGACACACGATGCCATAGAAGAACTTTTTTTGTCTAAATGGTTCCATAAAGAACTTTTAACATCTGAAGAGCCTTTCTGTTTCACAAAAGGTTCTTTGTGGCAAAAGGTTCTTCAGATTATAAAAAGGTAAGAAAGAGATGGTTCTTTATTTGATTGAATGGTTCTTTGTGGAACCAAAAATGGTTCTTCTATGGCATCGCTGTGAAGAACCTTTTGAAGCACCTTTACTTTTAAGTGTGTAGGGGCTCTGATCCATGCTTGAGCACGATTGACCCCCAAAGTCCAGTTCATTTCACAAGTGTGACTGCTCTGTACCGTGTCCAGTGCGGTTTGCTTAACCATGCCCTGGCCTGCTTGAAGAGGTGACTCTGGTGCGGTACACATGTAGTGTGATCGCTAACCGCGCCGAAGCATGGAACAGTTTACTATTTTTTGTATGCGCTATTTGTATGTGCTATGCATTATGACAGCAAAAATCTTTATTACTACTTGGACACTTTTCAATTAATTTAATTTTGAGTACATTTAGATTTATAATGGGTCTGGTTCTCATCTTATTGATGAACAGGTATTGTAGTTTGTGAGTAAAGCTGCAAATTTCACCATTAACCTCAGCTGCATCTGTAATAATCCTGCGATATCTGTCTGTTAGCAAAAGGACAATCGCGCTTGGGCTTTAGTACAAGGCAACTATGCCTAGTGTGAGTATCCCCTTAGAGCAATTTTTTTTTAACTTTATATCTTTATTATTAGCATTATTGTTATCTTTGTCTTGGGGTATACACAGAAAGCTGCTTATAACTCATTTATCCATGTTTCTTTATCGCTCTGATGTGTCAATAGCTCCTACACACTAGAAGCTCCACAGATATATCTGCAAACCAGGACAATATATAAATGATATAGAAAATGTTCGATTTACACTTTATATCATCGCCGACATATATATAGTCATATCGCCAAAGCAAGCAGTAATGATTAAAGTTTAATGAACACTTTTGACTAGCTAGCTGATAAAACCAAAATCTGACAAAAACTAACAGTACTGACTAGTCCTAAAGTTCCCCCTTCTAGTGTTCTTTTTTTTCCTTCATGCTATTGCTAACTAAATACAAATCTGAATGGTGTTCCATTTTAACCTTAATCAACAAGTACAACCGACCATGACATCCTCACCTTATCCTATGCTGCCTTCACAGGCTACCCCAATTGTTTATTTTTATTTATTTATTTATTGTAAATATGACTCTTCTAGTTGGAAATTGGACATGAATGCCTTTGTAATATTTTCTACTTTCTACTATAATTTTTATACCCAAGTTTCTGAGTTGTGCAGGCCATAAACTTTAAATATGGTGAAGGGGAAACATTTGCTGCTGGGACAGGTATGCTTTTTTCCCCCACAAAATCATGATCACCTTGTTTTAATGTTAAAGTCATGCACATAATAGTGAAATAACCATTTCAAGCATTTTGTATGTTTTATACACAGCAAAACAGCACGCATTTGACTGAAAATCCAGAATCATCAACAAGCTAACTTCAAAGATCTGTGAATGTTTATATAGTTGTCAACGAATGGGATGCTACAATTTATTCAAAATTAAATATCTTAAATATCTATGATTTTGGCTTTAATAAGATTTTCCCAGGAAACCTGGCTCCTCCACGATCCATATTCTTCCAAACAGCAAAGCACTTGAATGCGACAAGCTTGTAATCAGGACTTCTGAAATTGGAAATAGGACATTTTGATAGCACACGAAGGGAGTATTATTCCTTATTTCCTTACAGGAATCCAGAAAATTTCATTACCCTATTCTAGATGGAGTCATACAGCTGCAGCTAACATGCATGAAAGTGGCACGTTTGAGGTTTGAACTAGTTGATACAGGAAATCCGCAGTCTAATAAAGAGGTTGATTGGCAAAAAGTATTTTATGTATTTTGAAAATACAAAATTATTAAGATTAAATGTATTTAAATACAAAATACATTTGATTTTTTCAAAGATATTTAAATACAAAACATAAAATAGTATTTTGTATTTCAAATACGTATTTTAAATACATGTATTTGAAATACTGCCCATCCCTGATTGTAACATAAAACACTCCACTTTGGTATGGGTACCAATTTTCACTATTAACTAGTTGCTTATTAGCATGCCTACTATTAACATATTGGCTGTTTATTAGTAGTTATAAAGCACATATTCTGCATGACCATTTTCTACATCCCCAATCTAACCTAACTAAACTTAACAACTACCTTACTAACTATTAATAAACAGAAAGTTTATAGGTTATTGAGGCAAAAGTCATAGTTAATGGTTTGTTAATAGCGAGAATTGGACCTTAAAATAAAGTGTGACCGTAAAATCTACACAAATTTTGTGGTTCACACAATGAATTCATCAATAGTAAAGTTGTAATAATTGAAAAATGTAGTTACAATGAGAGCTAATTCATTTAATACGGTAAAAACGAACTAATCCGTAAAATATGTAATTTCCAACATGATTCATAGGTATGAAAATCCATCACTTCTAACCATACCCCATAAATGTGCTATTACTTGAGGAATGTTTTATCTATTACACAGTTCTTTGAAATAAAGCAAGGATACACTATGAAAGTTCAATGGACAAATAACTACTGAGATGACTTCATCATGTTGGGTCTGTACAATGTGTGCTGTGCTAGCATGAACGTCACTGCCAGGACATTTACAAAATGAAATTACCACCTCCATTTCCTTCACTGCATATAATCACATGGTCTGATTATGTAACATTCTGTGTGGATAAGTGCCATATGTACAACATTATCTGGAATATACATTATAGAGTAATGACATCCCTCAGTATTATAAAGGTGAAAGAATGCTATGTCCAGGAGAGCTGTACTAATATGTAACTTTAAGGTACTAATGTCCAATTCATTGATAAATAAGGTAAAAAAAACATATCTTTTAGCTTACCTTAGGGTACAAGATTTCTCTTTCATGATCAAATGTGATTCTCATTATTGATCAAGCAACACTGACATGGTCACTATTTTATCTGGACCCCTCTCACTCTACTAAATCTCATTAAATAAACAGTATAATATTATAACAAAGCAAAGCCCCACAAATCCTCAAAACCTTCTATTTTGACACTTAGTCAAGCATTTCCATGTGAAGACTAAAGCATTTAGTTTGTGAATGATAAGATGCTTTAGACAGCCACTTTCAGTCTGTCTGCCTGCCAAAGAAATTATAAACTGAGTGAGCATGGTTTGGCAGAGCTTTCACTGGCAGAGGAAGTCTATCTTAAGCTCTTCAGCATAAACTGTTACAGCTTCAGGTACATTAGCTGATTGTGTGCCATCACTCTAAGGCTGGCTAACAGTGGCTGGCAGGTCGGGTCTAATTAGACAGGACTCAACACCTGCAGGCACAGCTATGGAATGTGTGCAGCTGTTCTCCCAGCTGTCAAATAGCTGATCACTGTTTCGTCCATCACATTCCCACACATCTGAACTCAATGCATTGAAATTGTCAGCTCATTTATCTTGCCTGCCATTTTATATCAGTTCCATGGTACAAACCAACTCACTATAAGTAGTTTTTCAGTTAATTTCTGGAAAAATGTGTCCTGGAGTTCTTTATTCGGATAATAAGTGATACTAACTGTAATGGAGAATGTCATGCTCCAGTTCAAGCTATCCAGTGGTCTCCAAAAAAGGGGTCCAAAAAGCTGCGGAATCTAAAGTATTTAGAATATTTGTCTGCCCTTCTTAATCTGTCTCAGAATGTGATCCTTGAACTTGTGTGGTAACTACAGACAAAATACAGAGATTCCTCAAGTTAATAACCACCTAATCCAATCAACTAAAATAGATTTACATTTACAGACTGGCTTTTTATTTTATTTTATTTTATTTTATTTTATTTTATTTTATTTTATTTTATTAAATTAAATTAAATTAAATTAAATTAAATTAAATTAAATTAAATTAAATTAAATTAAATTAAATTTTATTTTATTTTATTTTATTTTATTTTATTTTATTTTATTTTATTTTATTTTATTTTATTTTATTTTATTTTATTTTATTTTATTTTATTTTATTTTATTTTATTTTATTTTATTTTATTTTATTTTATTTTATTTTATTTTATTTTATTTTAACCTGGCTCTGACAAAGAGTATGCTTTTACAAGTATTTCAGATTTTTATTCTGATGGTTAAAAATTAAGCTTTGGGTAAATGAAGCTGGCCTTGGATCAGTATGAAAGGACAGATTTTTCTCAGAGCATGTGACTGTCAGTTCTCCATGATAATCGCATCTGCTGTATTATGCACTAAACTGCATATTTGTTGCATATATTAGACAACTGATTTAATTTTGAATGTCAATGAGTGTAAATGCTATTAACTAAAAGCTTACAATTTTCAGAACAATAAGTGCCTAATGAGTAAATGAGGTCAAAAGGTGATTAACTTCTACTGTTACAACTATTTTTGTTATTGTTGCTTAATGTGAAAGAATGTGTTTTATTTAGAGCAAAGAAGCAATTATTTGCATAAGCTGACATTAAATGTAAATAATCATATTTTTCTAAATTTGAATGTTCTATGAAAACAACACCAGCTTGTGGATGTTTCTGCTAGCCGGAATAAAAGCTTTCGAATAAGCCAGCACAATATTTATATAGCATAATTATAGTATAATATATATCTGTCAGCCTCACAGCCTGCTGACGTCTACTTGTTGAACCGTTCTGCCTTCTGTGCTCCACTCAGAAGTGCAAACACAAACAACAGGATTTTTATAACCAACAATTTAAAAGATTAAAGTGCTGAATAAGTGTGTGTTTGAGTGTGTATTGTGACTCACTCCATTAGACTCATTTTCTATGTCACCAAGTTTTTCATGACCTTGACGAAATGCTGCAGGCCCACACGTCTGGTCTCTGCTGGTTGGCATGCCAACAAACTATATCTACGCAAGAGCTTTAAGTAAATGTTGCATTCTGTGGAAGCGACACAGAATGGAATCTAAGCAAGCAAATGTAGTCATTTCTCAGGCTAGTGGACAACTAATACTCAAACCACAATGAACTATAGTATTTTACAAATTTTTTATGGCATCATGTGATGTGTGTAAGCATAATAATACTTAATCAAATGCTTTTTAAATGAGTGACATACAAAATGTGGGAGAACAAAATTGAGAAACACTGGTGCAATCCAATTTTGGCTAAAAATAAATGAGTAATTCTCTAATTAATTTATGACCTTTTGGATTAAAGTCGGTGTCTTTTCATTTCCATTCCTGTAGATAATTAGAAAAAGACTTTCCTGTCACTTTGGAAACTGGATATTGATGTGCCACCCCTGACCTCCTCTGTTTGATTTATATGGCAGTCTGGTGTGCTTTGATTCGACTCCTGCTTATCACAGTCGTAACACTTGCCCACCTTGCTAATAGATGACATGGGGTGAGATTACGTCAAATACTGTGTAAATGCTGCTTGCTGGTGGCAACAGATTAATAACTGATTCTGTTCAAATGTATTTCATACATCAGTTGGAGTATTTAACAGGTCAGCCATGATTTTTTACGAAATATGCAATTATATGTTACAGAATAATTAAGAAGTCTCTTTTGCTCACCAAGGGCCAGATTTACTAAACAAGGCAAATTAGCGTGAAAGCACAAGCACCAGTGGGTGTGGAAAGTGGGGTGATCTACTGACAATGCACAAATTAAAGAACGCAGATGCATCTCATTTACATAATGACCAACGCAATCTACCAAAAACAAATCAAAGTAACGTAAGGTCGCAAACAAGCAAACAATGGGCCTCATCTGTAAAAACTACCTTTGACGTGGAAAAGTGCTTAGCATCACATCAGGGTCTGAGCAGACATAGGCTACACACTTTTTCTTGATGGAGAACAGCAGGTTTTTGGAAGTTCAAGATTATTTGCAATTCATAGATTTCATATCTGAAAGAGAGGCGTATGTGTGTTTTCTGTGCATACAGACATTGCGTACGTTCATTCTATGAATAACACGTACGCATATTTGAGAGATGATTGTAAGATCAAATTTAGGATGGTTTCTGTGCAACATTTTTTAAATAATTGAAATATATAAATAAGTGAAATATTAATTTTACAAATAAATCTTCTGCCACGCGCTCTGTACTCTGCAGTGCCTCCTCCTGGCAGCAACAATCTCAGACATGTTAAACGCAAAATGGATTAAGACATTATTATTACAGAAGAATTATTACAGTTTAAAATGACTGTTTTCTATTTTAATGTATTTTATCACTCCAGTTTTCAGTGTTTTCAGTGTGCAAGATATTGAGTATTCAGAAATCATTCTAATATGTATATGAATTGGTTCTTAATTATTATCAATTATTGTTGGTGCTCAATTTTTTTCTACGTAATATTTGCATGGAAACTGTAATACTTTTATTCCAGGTTACTTTTGAATATGTCCTTACTGAATAAAAGTATTAATATTTTTAATAATATCATGGTTGCATAAAAATATGTTTTTATATTGTAATATTTCACATTGTTACTGTTTAGCTGTATTTTTAATCAAATAAATTCAGCTTGAGCATAAGAGACTTCAAAAACAGAAAAATTTGGTCACACTTTAGTTTGGGGACCAATTCTCACTATTAACTAACTATTAACTATTAACTATTTTGTCTCAGTAAACTCTTAATTTGTTGCTTGCTAATAGTTAGTAAGTATGGGGTAGCACTAAGTGTTCTAAATAACAGTCATGCAGAATAAGGCATTAATATGTGCTTTATAAGTACTAATAAACTGACAATATGCTAGCACTATGCATGCTACTAAGAAACTAACTAATAGTGAGAATTGGTCCCTAAACTAAAGTGTTATTACAAACTTTTAACCAGTATAGTGTATTGCCTAACAGGAAGATTCAGTACTGAATTATCACACTGATTTCATTGACTGCTTAGACTTGCATGAACTCTGGGCTTCACTTATATTCTAATATATTTCTGTTTGTAACAAAGAAAAAAAAAACTACATTCAGTGATACACTGAGTAAATTTAGTCTGTGGGTGTGAAGCTGTTCTAGATGAAGGTCTGACTGAGATCCGCTGACTCATGCCCTCTTCTCTTGTGCTTCTCCGCCTACAGCACCAGTGCAAGATTGCATGCCATTTAGCAGATGTTTTTCCATCTAAATCATCTTAGAGTGCATTAAATGTAAGGTCAGCCTCCCTAAAGCACTAAACCTTGTTCACACAACAGTGATGAGAAAGGCTCTCCTACATCATTTTAGCATATTATTAGGTTATGATAATCACTACCACCTTATTTAAACAGATTTTTTGGACTTTACATGTGACATGTTCCTGCAGGAATAAATCTAGTGAAAACAATGTTTGCCACAACTATTTGGCCACAAATCATGATTGTGTTTTTTAACACTGAACAATGTTTTTTGAGTTGTGATTTTCCGCATATTTATCCAGATTTCAGCTTTCTTTATCACTTTAGGTTATGACCGCAGGTCTAAATGACTAAACAGTGAGAGAAGCCAAAGCATTTTGTTTGCATTGGCTTTTAGCTCAGTATTAAAGCTATAATTACATTAAAAAGTCACAGTGTGTAAAGCTTCACTGGAAATTCCTCTGGGGCTCTAGCATATGCCGTTTTCGTAACTTAATTAAGATCTCTCTTTGCCTCCCTTGACGATTTAATTAACCCAACCATTTGCTTGTCATGATACGTATTGTATTTTTAGTATATGATAAATTACAAATGAAGACTTTTGCCCTGCAGTTATGTAATCTATGAAATCTCTGTTGTTAGAAAAGTTCTCGGTTCAAAAGTGTGAGAAAACTAGAAAGGGAAGAAATTACATGAGAGTATTTTTATTCTTATGTGCAAAAAAAAAAAAGAAAAAGACATTTACTCTCTGCTTAGTCCTGAGAAATAAAAATTAGACAGAAACAACGCTGTGCTTCTTGGGTGTTTGTTTCTGTTGTCTGTTGTACAGTGGAGACTTCATGCAGGCTTACATGTTCAGTAATGAAAATGGGTAAAGTGAGTAGGTGTTTGTTATACACAGTAAAATATAAAATAACCATAATAATAATAAAAAATATGCTAGCAGATTCATAGCTTTAAAGGTCAGGAATGCACAGGTTGTGGGATTGTGGTTCTTTGGTACATTTCCATCAAAAGTCATGAAAGCATAATTTTAGGATACTAGCACTAAACCTCTATTTTTTCAGTCTTGAAAAAATCCTACACTCTCAGAAAATAAGGTACAAATGCTAAACCTTATTTACCCCTAAATGTGGTGTGCTAAAAATTCTTTATCTTTCTTTATCTTATTTAAGCCTGTTTATTATTTATTCTGTTCCCAGTAAAAAATAACCGGCATTTTAAAAATTGCTGGTGAATATCTCATTACGCTACATTATCACCAAATCTTGTATTCATTCTTTTTTGTCAAATGATCATTTTATTTCCTTTTCTCAAGATGTATAAGATATATATAACAATAAATGAATGAATTAATGGTCTTTAATCAGTCTATTCATTAGATGTGCAGCTGCTTTTTTGCCTCAACATTTTCTTTTCTATTTGCTCTGTTCTAAATGCGTTTCTGTGGAAATATTTACTATTCAAATGCACAAGATTCACAAAAGAGATAGCTGTTCTGTTTCAGTAAAATGTAGCTTTTTAATGCATGCTTTCATGGCCATTTTGGTCTTTATTGAGCAATGCAATGTGCTAATAAAGCCCAAGGAAACCCATCAGTAAAAGGATGGATTATTGAGGATTAACTTCAGTAAATTCTGCTTTTACTTTTATTGACTTGAACTTTTCCATATCTTTACTACAGTACAGATCAGATTAACATACAGTTATGTAACTTTTTTCTCTTGCAGATTCCGATGCTTTATACAGTCTTTAAGCCCTTCCTAATGGACCATAACGCCTGCTGATCTATTCAGATGAGATCTCACTGTTTTTTAGCATCACTACAGAACACCAGCCCCTATCAGCATTTATAGTATTTTTCGCATCAGCCTCTTATGTTATGCAAGATCTTCTCACTTTCTGTGGAGTGAGTGAAGATACTGTTTATAAAGGTGTAGCAGTGTTTGCTTCACTGGACATCATACAGCCAGTGTTATTGGCAGGGACTGTCTATCATGGATATCAAAGCTGAACCAATGTTCCTTTACACAGAATTTCTGAAGGATCTATATTTTTCTTGAATGTTCTTTGTTTTTCATTTGTATGCAGTGATGGTTTTTGAAGAGTTCTATAGGAAACACTGGTGAGTGTTCAATGCAGCTTTGTTTAAATGGGTCATTCTCAAAATATGGTGACATATTCCTTGAATGTCCCTTGATTGAATGATTGATTGAATTATTGATTGATTGATTTAACAATTTAATATTTAAGAAACACAATATAAATAGGCATCATTCCATACCCATCTATACTTTTATTAACTATTGTGAAATATTTTGACTCTAAATTGTTTTGAATATTTAAAAATAATTAAAAAATAATATTTCGATTTGGTAGGTGCATTAAAAATCCCTTTTAATCATGACTTTTTGGGTTATCTGTTTTGAAATATTAACGTATAAACAATTAAAGCCTACAGATTAAATTCTAACAACTATGTACTGTAAACAAGCAAATAAAAAGTTAAATTTAAAATACAAGTAATTATGAATATTAAAAACATTCTTGAAAACAAGAAAGAAAAGTACTTCTAGGGCCAGTGTTTAGAGGCCATGAAAGAGGCTGTTCAAATGCACACACTTTGTTGTTACATTGTTTAATGGTCATATGAGAATTTACCACTGATGTTACAACCTTTGTGTCATTCATGAAATAAAAACAAAATGAAGAGCAACCATAGAGTTGTCCTTTATCATAAGCAATAATATAAATAATGTGAAAATTAAATACGTAACTTGATTTTTAATAAGAGAAAACCAAATTCAAAGCTTCATTACAAAAAAAAAAGGTGCAAAGGCTGTCACTGGGGTGGTACCCTTTTAAAAGGTACACTTTTGTACCATATTTACCTGTAAAGGTTGCATATTTGTAACTTAAAGGTACATATTTGTACCTAAAGTGTACATAAAATTGTACACCTTCTGAAATGGCACCCAAGAGACAGATAGCTTTTTTTCTGAGAGTTGGCATTTTGTAAAGCAGAGTTTTAAATATATATATATTATTATTATTTTTTATTTATTTATTTTTTATTTTTTTGGAATAAATAGGATAGAGTAACGTTCTGTCTTCATGAGTTACCACTGAATAACTCCTGCTGTAAGACACATAGACCATGCAATACCTTTAAGCAGACAACACAGTACCACATTAGATATTAAAGAACTTCATGATCCGTGAAGCCTCTGGTAATGACTGTGAGAGAAGAGTCTTCCTCTCTTTCATCTCAAATTATGACCTCTTATTAGCAGAAAAAGACAAAACCACTTAAGAATTTGATCAGTTAGTTAGTCTAGCATAGCAATTTGCTGTGTTTTTTTTTTATTATTATTATTATTTATTTATTTTTCTTTTTTTTTTTTGCTGAATTTGCTGAAGTTCTACTACTGAAGTTCATCTCCAGCTAGTTTCATATAATCCCATATATCTGAGATTCTCTTCAACAAATCATTGGTATGACAGAACAGCACAACAGCCATCAAACATCAGCGATTAGTCAGCATTTGTCCTTCTCCTCACTCCATCTCAGTCACTCTCAAGTGATCACAGACTTCCTGTCTGAGACTTCCTGTGTAACATCTACAGAGAGACAGCCTCACTTCACAAGCATCAGAATTCAATTAGCATTTAGACTTGGAAATAAGCAGGAGTGCGAGTCAAAGACAAAATGTGTTACGCAACTTGCCAAATTTGTGCATTAGCTGTGGTTTAGACCAATGAACATAATAGGTAAATGACAGTAAATAGAGCTGGTAAGTGTTGGTCTGTAAGAAAGGCAGTGAAAAGGCAGGAACTAATTAATATTCCCTTTTTGTCTTTTTCGACAAAAAAAAAAAGAAAAATCAAATAATAGTCTGAAGTATGAGTCATTTCTTTCAGAAACGTAAAAATGGCCTGAAATCCATTTATTTTGCACAAGAGAGAAAATTAAACAGTGCTGTTATAAGAGTCATTGACTGCTGCTGCCATTAGCGCTGCTTAGTTTAACATTTAATGATTGTTTTGCTTGAATAGATGGGCCTGTTCATCCACAGAGAGTGTCTGTACATTCACTGAGTTTCATGTTGGTGTTTGCTGTTTCAAAGTAGGTTATACTAGGGGTCAAATGTAATGAAATGTTTTACTTGCCATCCACTGATATGTTTTCTTAATTTAGGGGTTTTGTTGCAACTTGGCATAAATCCCAGGAATACAATTTCTCTATGGCACAATGGTTAAAGTATCACCTCTATATCAGAGGCATTGTCTTGGCTTGTCCTTAAGTGATTACAAACACTTTTATTCCTCCTTTAGTTCTATAATCTGTAATAATCTCCTGCCTTCCACAAATCAAAATCATTGACATAATAATAACATACACACAAGCCAGTATAAAATCACTTCAGCAGAATGGCAAGAAGAATGGCCTCATCAAGCAAAGTAATTCCAGACACAACCAATTTCCACAAGTATATTCTCTGTGCTGCTCCTAAAAGAGCCATTAATCTATTCCCGTCAAAGTTAATCAGATCGATTTATTCTGAGAGTGCTCAAAAGGGTTGATGGTCTCAAGTCAATGCACACTGATTTTGCAGTCAGTTATGGCATCAGTAGTGCCATCATAGTGTCATAATCTGGTTCATACACTTTCTTCTCAAAGTTGAGTTGTTATAATATGTAATGTAATGTTACATGAAATTACCATATGTGGCCTATTTTGGTAGTATTTAAATCTGTTTCTGAAGAGTCTGCAACAGCACACTTGCACGTTTAATTGCTTTAATCAACTCTATCCCTGTTTGGGTCCATGATGTGACACTCATATTTACCAAAAATTGAGAAAATATGATTTCATATGCTTTAGTTTTAGTATAGTTTTAGTATGTTAGTCAATACATCAAAATAAGTGTGCTTCTTCAAATATGACAAAAGATTACTAAAACAATGCAAAACTTTCTTGTATAATGTTCAAAAAGTGCTCTTTGTAATAATGCAAATTTAAAGTTGACTTAAGTATGTTAAGAAACTCAAGAAAGGGATGTTTGTGTTGTTGTTTTTTTTTTTGTTTAAAAATAAAAAATAAAAAAACATGCAGAAATAGAAAAAAAAGCCATAAAACAATCATAATCAAACTCACAAAGGTCAACAAAACATCAGATAATTTCACTTTTTATGACAAGGTTAGTTCAGGATGTAAAATATCATGTGTTGTAATTCTTTAAAACCTTAACGGTATCTATGAATTAATAATTCCTGAATTTTCTAAATAGAAATAACCTTGAATTTTTTTAAAGGAAAAAAATGAAAGATTAAAAAAATTAAATGAAAATTAATTTAAAAAAATATTATTAATATTAATAAATGATTAAAATTAATTGAAAATAAATTCAAAATATTAGGTAATTAATTTAAATTAAATACATTTTATTCACTTTTTTCACATTTTAACAGATTTTTCTTTTTCTTTATCGTAGACACAAATGGTTTGGGCAGCTACGAAGTAATGTACTGGCCTCTGGGATTTTGGGTCTCATTTTTGTGGAATGTGGGAAATACAGGAGACAAACAATGATCTGATTTCTGTCCCAGGGTCAGATCACACTACTCCAAACACCCTCAGGACTCTCATAAAGAGTAAAAGAAATGGAGGTAGTTGGATTTGGAGTTAGTAGAAAAACAATACGTATAAAAAAAATCCATCAAGTATGTTTTTCCACATGTGTTTACCTCCTGAACAATGATCATCCTTGCATTTTGGAAGACACATGAAATTATGATGAGGCTGTGTGTATGAATGCAAGGTCAATACAGAGATAACACACATTTGATCTCCTCTGAAAATCAATAGTTCTTCTTACAGATCAATACAGAAAAACAGAGTGACATCTCATCACCTTCAAATCAAATCTCATGTTAATATGTAGGTAGGTCTACAGTATTTATTTTTTTTTTATTAAGAGTAAAAAATTCTTGCATGGTCCCCAAATGACTCCTCTACAACCCCTAAATGTCACATGAAAAGAAGACTGGATACTCTAAATGATCAGACTGCTTCTTCTTGTCAAAGTGGCCGATTGTTGGCCAGAATAAGCTACAATGTGGAGAGACTTTATGCCAATAGTCTAAGTCTGGCTCTGTGAGACGACTGATCACATTATGTAATTAACATTCATGAGCCACAGTAAGACTGTACATTTCTGGCATCAACAATATAAAAGATCTGCCATCACAACTGATGCCATAATAGATCCAATGCAAATACTTTAATCCTTCACTAAACAAGAGTAGGATACAAGCGTTGCTTGAGTTATCAAATCCCCCATGATAATTTATGAATATCCTTCATACAGAGTGCTGTATTAACATTTGCTGAAGATTTGTACTGTCCTCCAACACTGGAGAGCATATGTAATCATATTTTCTTTGCTGGCTAATTATAATAATCCACATATGGGATCATAAAAAATGGGCATACTAAACAGCTAATTAGAAATACTGTTAAAACGGCATTTATGCAGTGATGTCATTCATTGCCCCCATATATATATATATATATATATATATATATATATATATATATATATATATATATATATATATACAGTGGGTACGGAAAGTATTCAGACCCCCTTAAATTTTTCACTCTTTGTTATATTGCAGCCATTTGCTAAAATCATTTAAAGTTCTTTTTTTTCCTCGTTAACGTACATACAGCACCCCATATTGACAGAAAAACACAGAATTGTTGACATTTTTGCAGATTTATTAAAAAAAAAAAACTGAAATATCACATGGTCCTAAGTATTCAGACCCTTTGCTGTGACGCTCATATATTTAACTCAGGTGCTGTCCATTTCTTCTGATCATCCTTGAGATGGTTCTACACCTTCATTTGAGTCCAGCTGTGTTTGATTATACTGATTGGACTTGATTAGGAAAGCCACACACCTGTCTATATAAGACCTTATAGCTCACAGTGCATGTCAGAGCAAATGAGAATCATGAGGTCAAAGGAACTGCCTGAAGAGCTCAGAGACAGAATTGTGGCAAGGCACAGATCTGGCCAAGGTTACAAAAAAATTTCTGCTGCACTTAAGGTTCCTAAGAGCACAGTGGCCTCCATAATCCTTAAATGGAAGACGTTTGGGATGACCAGAACCCTTCCTAGAGCTGGCCGTCCGGCCAAACTGAGCAATCGGGGGAGAAGAGCCTTGGTGAGAGAGGTAAAGAAGAACCCAAAGATCACTGTGGCTGAGCTCCAGAGATGCAGTCGGGAGATGGGAGAAAGTTGTAGAAAGTCAACCATCACTGCAGCCCTCCACCAGTCGGGGTTTTATGGCAGAGTGGCCCGACGGAAGCCTCTCCTCAGTGCAAGACACATGAAAGCCCGCATGAAGGACTCCAAGATGGTGAGAAATAGGATTCTCTGGTCTGATGAGACCAAGATAGAACTTTTTGGCCTTAATTCTAAGCGGTATGTGTGGAGAAAACCAGGCACTGCTCATCACCTGTCCAATACAGTCCCAACAGTGAAGCATGGTGATGGCAGGATCATGCTGTGGGGGTGTTTTTCAGCTGCAGGGACAGGACGACTGGTTGCAATCGAGGGAAAGATGAATGCGGCCAAGTACAAGGATATCCTGGACGAAAACCTTCTCCTGAGTGCTCAGGACCTCAGACTGGGCCGAAGGTTTACCTTCCAACAAGACAATGACCCTAAGCACACAGCTAAAATAACGAAGGCCTGACTTAAACCCAATTGAGCATCTCTGGAGAGACCTAAAAATGGCTGTCCACCAACGTTTACCATCCAACCTGACAGAACTGGAGAGGATCTGCAAGGAGGAATGGCAGAGGATCCCCAAATCCAGGTGTGAAAAACTTGTTGCAAAAAGACTCATGGCTGTATTAGATCAAAAGGGTGCTTCTACTAAATACTGAGCAAAGGGTCTGAATACTTAGGACCATGTGATATTTCAGTTTTTCTTTTTTAATAAATCTGCAAAAATGTCAACAATTCTGTGTTTTTCTGTCAATATGGGGTGCTGTATGTACATTAATGAGGAAAAAAAATGAACTTTAAATGGTTTTAGCAAATGGCTGCAATTTAACAAAGAGTGAAAAATTTAAGGGGGTCTGAATACTTTCCGTACCCACTGTATATATATATATATATATATATATATCTTTTAGAGCACAGAAGTAAATGAAAGTTTCTGAGTCTCCTTTTCTGACTTTGCTGGGAACTGAGAGCTGCCAAGCTCAATAACAGGCTGTTAGAAGCTTCTGTACTGTGCCAATGCACAGAGGTTGGATCTCCTCTGAATTTCAAATGTGATAGATGCTCTGATGGTACTGATGGCTGTAAGACAGCATAAGACATTGAAGTATTAAAATCTCACTTTAAATATAATTGGAATCCCTGAAGTTACAAAACAATTCATACAGATTTCACCATGTTTAAAGAGCAAATTAGCTGACTAAATATACACTACTTTTCCAAATTTTGATATCAGTGTTTTTACATTGTTCCATTCTTACTTTTACAATGTTAGAAAAAAATTAATTTCAAATAAATGCTGTTCATGTGAGCTTTCTATTTATTAACAAATCCTAAAAAAAGAATCAAAATATTAAGCTTCACAGTTTTTTAAATTATGATAATAATAATAAAACAAAAGATTATATTTTCTTTAATAATTTTTGAGTACTGCTTATTCTCACTTAGAACAAAACCGGCTAGTATTTAAATCTCTAAATTACGCTAAGTAAAAAAAAACAGAAACATTCAGATGTGTGCCTGAGACATTGTGGCATTGATAGCCTATATTTGCTAGACCAACTTATACTTCCAATGTAACCAGATGTAAATCATGGGGATCATACGGTAGATATTGCCATATTGCCCAACACTGCTCCATGTTAAAACATTAAGGCAAAATTCCAATTAGCTTTATAACTGAATTTTGGTAACACTTTAGTATTTGGACCAATTATCACTATTAACTAGTTGCTTATTTGCATGCCTATTATTAACATATTGGCTGTTTATTAGTGCTTACAAAGCACATATTCTGCATGACCATATTCTATATCCCTAATCCTACCCAATACCTAAACTTAACAACTATCTTACTAACTATTAATAAGCAGCAAATTAGTGTTTTGTTTTGTTTTGTTTTGTTTTTTTTTAATGCAAAAGTCGTAGTTAATGGTTTGTTAATAGCAAGAATTGGACCTTAAAATAAAGTGTGACCTGAATTTCAGTCATTCACAAAAGTTTTTTGTTGTTTTTCTTTTTTTTTTCTTTTTTTCTTTTTTTTAGCTCTTATAGATTTATTTTAGAGAGGCTTTTTCTTTCATTCATGAAGAGAACAAGAATTTAAATGCAGATCAGTACTTCAATATCGTCACAGACATGAGCTTTCGTGATCTATGATGATTTACCTTCTCTTCGAGATGAAGACAATTACATCTCACCTTGACTTATGAGACAGACTGTGGCTGATGGTGTCATTTGGAAAAAACAGGGAGAGAGAAATTTCAATCTTTGGCTTAATTAAAAACAGTTCCACTTTCAGAGTAGTTTCAATAAATCCTTCTGATTTGTGTGGGATTGTTTTAAATGACTTGAAGGTACCAATATTCTGAAAGGATTCATTGGACTCTTTCACTGCCAGTGACTTCACCTGCAAAGGTTACAAAAAGAGTAAAGTACTTTTCATCTGACTCATTATGAGAGGGGTTTGTTTTTTTTTATGCGAGGGCCTCTTGAAGACAGACAGAAAATGAAATAGTGAGGACAGGCAGGTGAGATCAAAGGGACAGCAGCTGGTTGTCCCCCCAGTGTGTGGTGAAGATAGACAGATGGTCCGACATTACTTAAGCAGTAAACATGCAGGATTCACCTCACCTGGAAAACATGATTCCTTCTTCATTTATCCACTCTGCTTCCTTCTAGTGGTTGGACCTCTACACTTTGCTGGGATCAGCACCCCTAATGATGAATTCTATAATAGGAGAAAAAGCCTAGATAATTCAAAAACAGCAGGAGTGAGCAACACATTTATTTTTATCCCTCCAGCAGAAAATAAGCCTTCTTTATTCATAAGTGGTTACAAAATGTTTGATATAACCTCATTATCAAGCTTGTTAACAGATTCGCATATGAGCTTTCATTTAATGAGCATTGATTCTTTTAATGGTCTGTTTCCCTTCAGAGTTTTGAGTCATGTGGATTTTGAATACAACTTGCAAAAACATTTTTTTTCTTTGATAATTGTAGAAAAAGCATTGCAAAATTCTAAAATGTATAATTCATCTTGTTGCTTGAAACTCATGATTTATGACTTTGTTTCCTTTAAAACACCAAAGGAATTAAATGATCTGTAAATGATTATCAAAATTATGATTAAGAGATATGTAAAGGTTTTCTCATAAAATATGGTCCCGTTTAATATTGACTTATTGATTTTATTTCACCCCTGTACTTTGTACACTTCCATTTAAAAGTGTTTTTTTTTAGTGTTTTTTAGTGTGCATGAAAGCTGCATTTAGTTGATAAAAAAATTATTTAAAATAACTTTTTCTATTTTATTATATTTTAAAAAGTAATTTATTCCTGTGATGCTCAAGTAACATTTTTATATATATTTTTTTTATTATCACAGTTGAAAAAATATGTGCTGCTTAATATTTTTGTGGAAACTTATACTTTTTTCTTTTTTCTTTTGAGGGTTTAAACGACTTTTTTCCAACAATGTACAAGTCTTTACTGACACTTTTAATCAATTAATTGAATCCTTGCTGAATACAAGTATTAATTTCTTTCAAAATCTTACTGACCCCAAACTTTTGAATGTTAGTGTATATCTTGAGCCTGCTGTTTATATATTAAAAGATTAAGTAAATATTTCAGTAGGATTCTTACAAAGAAGGCAAAACACATTGACACATAATCAAATTTCTTAACAGATAACCAACAAAATTGGAAATTACTCTCTTTAAATAAGATTAGTTTACTAAGCAAATGAATGTGTGGATTATCACAATTATTTCAAACTGATTGTTTATACACTCAAAACTCTCTTTAAGAGGTTTTGTGGTGTATGAGCATGTTTACACAAGTAGAACTCATTATAATAACCAAATGTTCTCATATAATAGTATTCTTAATAGTTAACCATTCAAATGTCACTAAGTCTTAAATGGGGGTATCACTGTCTGTTGTTAATTGTGTTTACCTTTTTCATTTGGCTGCTTGCAGGCTCCAGTAACAGTGAAATCCATCAGTGCTGGGCAAGAGCTTCACCCCCGCTGATGTAATTATATGCCTGCATTACTAAAAGTAAAGTTTCCATCTAACTGGACTTTGAGTTGTTGTGGGCATCTCTTCACGCCTCCACACACATTATATTAATGCATTATAAAGCTTAATGTTTTGACAAGCATTTGTTAGATATGGTCCGTGATCAGCACAAAAGGGCAGTCTCTACCTGAAGCGATAGTTTCATGAAGACATTCATTGCACCCTGAGGCAGACGGTGATATCAGCTGGACTTTAAATGTCACCACCCGCTGTACACAGCTGTCAGGAGGCCCTGTCGTCCTTGGCCGTGGATTTTCCTCACTGTCTCTGATTACAGAGGGCTCTACACTCTTCAAGGATTTAACCTCATGCCGTTCCAAACACTTATGACGTTCCTTCTTCTGTGGAACGTAAGAAGATATTTTAAAGAATGGTTTAGCTCTTTTTGTCCATATTATGAAAGCCAGTGAGGTCCAAAACTTGTAAGCCCTAAAAAGAACATAATGAACAGATTGAAATTTATCCTTTCATTCTCAAAAAAAATCTCAGCTAGCATTAAAAATCAATGGATCTTGCATGCCGCAATGTTTGGTTATGTGACATGCGAGAACCAGTGAGGTTTGACATTAGTTGATGTTTCAATTGAATTAAACAGAATTTTATTTGTATAGTGCTTTTCACAGTACATATTGTTTCAAAGCAGATTCACAATAAGCATATATTTTTGTTCAGTCAGGATGGTCCAAGTCCAAAGTCTTCATAAATGCTAGATTATTTGAGGTTTATTTAATGTAATTTGTGTGCTGTATGTGTGTGTGTGTTCAGTGTCTCAGTCAACATTTTGATGAGAGATTTGGTTTGAAAAGGCTAAACACATTGACACATCAACCTTCCTAACAGATGACCAGTAAAGTCTTACAAAATAGGAAATTTAAAACTAAATATCTTACTCTGCCAACGAATGTGTGGAATATCACAATCAATTCAAAACAGTTTAAACACTCAAGAATCTGTTTGAGAGAGGGTTACAAGACAGTTATGTGTTTACATAATGTGCGAGAACCAATTAGTTTTGACATTAGTTGATGTTTGAGGTTTAAATTGTCATATTTAATGTAGGTGTGCCTTCTAGAGAATTCTGAGTGATATCTTCATGAGAGGATAGAGGCAGCAATAAGGAAGCAGGAAGAAAAAGAAATAAAGGCAAACCATCTGAGAGCACCTTTACAATCCTCTGTGCAGCGGGAATTTAATGAATTAATACCGAGCTAATTTATGCTGGTCAGAGATGAAGCCCATGTGCCAAGATTTATAATGAAGAAGAAGTCTGCAGAAAATAACAAAAAAATAGGAGAGACTAAAAGCTCAAAAGTGACTTTCTGCTGATGAATTTGTACGTACACACAGGTTATAAATAAAACATTTACCAAACAAACTGTTCCAAGTACTTGAAGCATTTGGGGTCTTTTGAGCAAAGCAATGCTACTGTGACTTGCCTTGACTCTAAGCTCTATATCTCTGCTGAGTAACCCATGAGAGTTTGTGAATGCAGCAACCTTTTCAGTTCCATTCTTATCCCAGTCATGTTCTTCTCTGCCCATGTCTGAAGAGAAACCCTTGGCCCCTGAGACTATACGCCTCTGCTGCTCACACTCCCTGAGAATCTTAAGTGGCTATACTACACCGCTTGACTGACACGCTTTTGTCGTCCATCACCTGACTTTTCCGCATCCACGTGAAAGGCGAAAAGTCATATAATGCAAACAAGAGGCATGAATTGTCATAAATTGTCAGTGAGAAGGATATGAAAAAAGTGACAGTGAAAAGATATGACTATGAGGCATTTTACACACCGCTTTTGTAGATGTCTGAAAAGACCAATCCATTGAATCTAAATGTAGATTAAAATGAACATGTTGCCAGTGCTCACAAGGAAATTACGTTAATGCAATGAGGATTGGCTAATGGTGTAGTGCCAGGTTCTTTACTAGCAACTATTTTTATTTCATGACTACAAAAAGACAGACAAAAAGTACTAATGTATTTAAATTATAAAAATAAAATGAAAAGTCAATTTCATGCTTTTAAGCACCATCCATAACTGAGCACTCTGTCAGAATATGGAGAAATTGAGAAATATGCTTTTTATTACATGATGTATCCGAGCAGGAGCTAACTGGACCATGCTAACCAACCAAAACATTACAATCAGTGGCCATTCTATGAAGTTTACCTGTATGGAAATCATGTGGAAAAAACTCAAAGTATGAAAACATAAAATGGGGAAGAAATTTGACATTGATCGCTGACAGGAAAAACAAAAATATTCACTCAAAAAAAAAGACAATCTGGCAGGAGGACAACAGTAACTGAAATGTACACACTTTACAATAGTGCTAGACCTATTGTACGTGTGAATGCACAAACCGTCAAACCTTGAAGTGATTGTGTTATAGCAGTAGAGGACCAGAGCAGGTTCCATTTATGCCAGCTAAGAACTGGACACAGATAATGCACCATGTCATAAAAGCACATACCATCTCAAATTGGTTCCATAAATATGACAATGGGTTCAGTGTACTTCAGTGGCCTCCGGGCACCAGATTTCAATCCAATAGAGCAGCTTTGGGATGTGGTGGAACAGCAGATTCGCAGCATTAATGTGCGGTCAGCTAACAACAATGGTATGGTGTTATTAGGTCAACATGAACCAGAATCTCTTCAGCACATTGTAGAATCCATGTCACAAAGAATTTGTACTGGTTTAAATATATCAATAGGATGTAAGCTTATTGACAGTTTATTTTAAGTTTATTGGTGTATTTTAAAAACTCAGTGTTTAGCTTAAAGTTATAGTTCACCCTAAAATGAAAATGCTGTCATCAATTCTTACCCTCATGTAGGTTCCCCAGTAGTGCGCAACAAAACAAAATCGCCACAACACAACGCATAGGACTAATTTTGCTGTGTTGTGGCTTGTTTCCGTTGTGTTGTGCTAATTTCGTTGTATTGCAGCTTGTTTCCATTGTGTTCCCTGGTGAAAAAACCAGCATATGCTGGCTAGGTATGTTTTGAAGCTGGGATGGTGGTTTAAGCTGGTCCTTTGCTGGTTTATGCTGGTCCAGTTTAAACTAGCAAAGGACCATCTTAAACCAGCAAAGGATCAGCTTAAACCACCATCCCAGCTTCAAAACATACCTAACCAGCATATGCTGGTTTTTTCAACAGGGCTGTGCTAATTTCGTTGTGTTGTGGCTTGTTTCATTATGTTTCGCTAATTTTGTTTTGTTGCGGCTTGTTTCTGTTGTGTTGTGCTAATTTAATTGTGTTGTGGCTTGTTTCCGTTGCATTGTGGAGATTTCGTTGTGTTGTGCACTACTGGGCCACCGTACTCACATCATTCCGAACATTTTTCACTTTGATTCTTCTGTGGAGCATAAAATAACTTGATGAAACTTGAAGAAGAATTTTCATCGTGGGGTGAACTATCCCTTAAAGCCTGTCTATTGTATTTAAATGTTTTGCCATTTTCTCTTTCTCAGGGGACACCTGTTTGGTCACACAGTGAAGATACTTACATAATTTTATAGGCTTATATTTTTTTTGGCTCTAGTATGTACATACATTAGTGTCATGTCTTTCAGTTAATATTAATATGAATATGGATTATTATGTTAAGTAGCTTGACCAGTAATTTTATTCAGAAAGCCGCATAAATCATCTCAGAGGGGTTAAATTCAATTACGCTTTACTGCTTTCCTAATATATTCACTAATATCAATGTATGAAATGTCAAGCACGTGCTCGCATGTAAATCAGATCATATGACATAATGAAAAATTGTAGCTGCTGTGTGGGTGTAAAGAGGAGCCCATCGTGATTCCAGGTTAGAACATGCACATTGACTCCATGCAGATAGGTGTAAAACAGAGGGACAAGAAGATATAAGAGATGGATGAATAAATTGATAGAACAGAATCCGTTATGCAGAAAAAGATGCAGACCTCAGATTGCATGGATTTCTTAGAGTGAAGAGGTTGGTGTTACGCCGATGATCACCAGGGAAATCACAGATTCAACAAGTGCATTTCCATTAGAAATGTAAGTAGCTGAATCGGAGGTAGCTACCAATATTTTAAGCAATGCACACCTTTACACCTAAACACACATAGATAAGCAATGCAGGTCTTGGGCTACAGATGCAAGAGTCACTATTTCTGTTCCAGCCGTTTTAAATTAATTTACCTAGCAATTAAATGGGAACATTATCAAAGCAGTCAATTAAACTCTGGTCTTAAGGTCAGACTGGATGAATGTTTCTGTATTTTAGAGACTGAGCTTCAAAATGATGAAGATTTCTGAATATGTACTTTAATGAGGTTCAGTTATCTGTAAAGTATATATTATTTATTTATTTATTATTATTATTTTTGTTTTACAGTGCATACTATTCCCATCTTTTATTAGAATATATACATTTTATAGTCTGTTGTTATTACTTGAATTTATTAACCAAAGATAACTGTTTATTTTCATTTATCCATCTGTAAAATTAATATAATAAATGATTTTCAGGTTGTATGTATGAACTAATTAAAATAAAATATAATATTAAATGCAAATATAATAAAATAGTTTTGTCTATTGCATATATTTAACATAACTAAAGATACTTTGTGACAAACATATAATTCTCAGTTGTGTTTTGCTCATATATATCAGACACATTGTTTCAAAAATACTTTCCTTACTATATTGTCATCACCTGGTGAGAATGAATTTTCTCATGTTATTCCAAATCTGTAGACTTATGTTCATCTTGGGGAACAAATAAAAATATTTTTAATGTTCTCTCGTCATTTTTGTCCATCCACACATTAAAAAGTACAAAAAGACATCGCAAAAATAATCCATATAAATTGTGTTAAAGACTTGGATTAAACTGCTCAAATCATTTACTTTTAAATTGTCTATGAAAATTTTGAAGCATCAACATTTTGGTTGCATGGGCTTTCAATGGAGCAACAGAAATCTCTCAGATTTCATTAAAATTATCTTCATTTGTGTTTCGAAGATGAACAAGTCTTATTTTTTTGGGTGAACCCCAAAATGACTCCAAGAAAGAGTGGAGAGACTGATGATAAATTTCATACAGTCATAACTACATTCTGGCAATTATCAAGGACTGACACCACAGTGCTCTGATTCAAAATTCAAAACCATTGATTGCTTCAGAAACCATTGATTTCCCATTGATACAATACAAATTTCTTGCAGATGGAGGTAGAGTTACAAGTGAGATAATATAGCATCTAAAATATTTATGCTGGACATTTTTAAATTCTTATGTGGCAGGAAACACCAGACTAATACAGGACTCAAATATAGTTCAGTAACCTGAAACATCAGGCATGCTGTAGCATTGTTTAAACTCAACCACAGTAAAGTCAGTTTTAATAGCAGACATGTGCCATTGTGGATGTTTCTCCAAATTACCAAATCCTCCTAGCTAGACAGGAAATCCTCGGGAGGTCCAATCAGAACACACTACTCTCTCTTGCACTTGCTTCTACCATGGCAACAACATAGTGATAGTAAGGACTGGTCTGTATTTCTGCGAAAACTCAAAGGGGTTCACTGCTGTTTCAGCGTAGTCCCTATGCCATTGACAGCATGGTGAAGATAGATTGCTATTCCAACTTTATTGTCCCCTAAAGCAGCAATATTTTCTCATAAATAAATATGTGGGGAATATGAAAAATTTATGTATGGCAGGTGGAAACAGTACGATATGCAAACACATACAATGTATACATTCACAGGGTCTTGATTTACATATCTGCAGCAGACATTGACTTCATGCTATATAGCTGCCTGTACTGAAAGACATCATATAGAATATGAATTTACCACACACACAATCGCCATCTCCATTCTTGAAGGTTATTTAGCAGCTGCTTGGTAAACAGCACAGAAAGCAACACATTTATTTTGCCTCTATTTGTTTGTCTTGCTCATTGATTAACCCTGATTGTTTTCTTCTGTAGGTTAGGCTGGGATTACAGTGCATTTATACTGCAGCTAGACTGCATATTACATCTATGTAACATTCCACAATTTATAGATGCTAAAAAAACTTTATTCTGCTACTTAAGAGTGTATTACTAGATTAATTTTGTGTTTCTGTGCACTGGTGCAGTGGGTGATATGCTTGTGTTCTTAGATTATACACACAGTCTAAACCATTGGTTCGCAATCCTGCTCCTTTGGACACCCTGCTCTAGACATTTTGTATGTCTCCCTTATCTAAAACACTCAGTTCAGTCCATGGAGCTCTCTCCTACCAAGCTGATGATCTGAATTAGGTTGCGTAAGAGAGACATGCAAAATGTGCAGAGCAGGATTTCCCCAGGACCAGGATTGAGAACCACTGATCTAAACCAGCAGTTTAATTCCAAAGTCAGTTAAAGGGGTCATGATCTTTATATAACATTTCTGGAGCTCAGCTTTGGAAGTTTTTTTGCACCAAAAAAGGTTCAAATATTAGTAAAATTATTATTTTCCATCCTCATTTTCAATCTCTGCCAAAAACACTCCACTTAAGGGTCATTACCTCTTTTAGAAATGTAAGTAAATGGCATGTGTAATGGTAATGGTAACACACCAACAGTAAGATAATCAACACTGGCATATTCAACCTGACTATTCATGTCTATTCATATTCAAGTCAAATAAATTACTTAAGTTACCCATAAGTTACTTCTGTGTATGTGCTGATTTGATTAGCAGCACTCTAACAATAACACTCTAACACTTGCTCTATTGGCTTGACGTTTATTACAAACACTTAAAGATTATATAAAAACATACTTAGCAGTGTTGCTTTCAAGGACAAAATTCTTGGCACAGCCTTGGCTATCAATAAAAGATATTTAGAAAAACCGGTAGTGTGCTGAGAATAATTCAGAAAAGAATCTATTGTGAAATTAGACAAAGAAAAACATTCTCGTTCAATCCCTCAGGCATGTTGTTAAAAATAAATTTCAGCCGTGCCTTTCTAATAGCTTGGTCTTTTGGAAGGAAGTGCACAGTTTTTTGGGGGTCTGCATTCAGGGACAGCACAACATTGAATGGTCTTGTGATTGATGGACAAAGATGAGTTTTTATGGACACACCTACTTGATTTACATAGCCTGCACATGTTAAAAGGTGTGTAGAGGAAAATTTTGATGTCACAACATGGGGAAATTTCAAATCCTGGTGTGAGAAAACAAAAATTTCAAACTGTGAGTTATGAAACTAGCAGTATGTTGTAATAACTTCTTATACCCTGGAAATAAATGGTGTAGAAACAATTTTCACTCAAAAATGTCCAGTAAATTTAACAAATATCTACAAAAAAGGCAAGTAATACACTGAATTGAACACATTGGAAAAAAAAAATGGAAGTTGGAAAAATTGTGAAGAAAATTGAAACGAGAAAGACTGAAATAGTATTGTAATAGTATTCTTGTAAAACATAGTCCAATAATCTTTGTTTTATTTACGCCTTCAAAAAATATGTTTTTTATAGTGTATGTGCAATTATCAATGATATTTTCATCTCTCATTTCATGACCCCTTTAATGACAAATCAGTTCACTATTTAAAAAAAAAAAAATCACAATAAATAAAGGTCACAATAAAAAAATAATAAAATCTAGACCAGCAATTAAACCTGACATCAACTGCATCATAAACTGTTGAAGGTCAAATTGCGCTAATAATTTCCTGGTTGCTCCAGCTACTGCTCATGAGCAAAAGATGGCATAAGACTCTTGTAAAGAGAAAGCATAGTCTTTACGGTAACACTTTATTTTAGGGTCTTTTAACTAGTTGCTTATTAGTAAGCATATTACTAGAATATTAGCCATTTATTAGTAGTAATTAAGCACACATTAATGCCTTATTCTACATTACCTTATTCTACATCCCTAATCTTACCCAATACTTAAATTTAACAACTACCTGAACTATTAATAAGCAGTAAATTAGGAATTTATTGAGGGAAAAGTCGTAGTTATTACTGAATAAGTGTTCCCTATTTTAAAGTGTTACCGTCTTTACAATTTGACGTTTAGCCAAGTGTGCGTCACACGTCCTGAAAAGTAAAGCCAAAACTTTTCACCCCCTGGTGCATGGCTGGCTGCAGCATAGGTCATACACCCTGCTCTCTCCATGCAAATGAATGGGAGTCAAACTAAAAAATCTGATTACACATTATTTTAGGTAGTTCTTATCATGCTGATGTATGTTCAAGTGTTTATTTTTTTTAATAAGTTTGCTTTTAGTCAGATATTTGATGCTATGGGGTGCGGCGTCATGATTGTGTGCTTGCGATTGTGTCTGCAGGTCTGCAGAAGTTTGGACGTGACTTTGATCCTGCGGTTCTAGCTCATGATCACCACTGCGCAGATTCAGGCTCCAAATGAGGTCGTCAGTCTAGGCATTTAGCTTTTTTTATTAGAAGATGGAATTTCCTTTGCTGGAGTGGCCATACTGTGCATTGCACTTTCTCCTATGCATTTTAATACCTCTGGACTGTCTCTGTGTAATATCATCTCTGGTAATTCAATAAGGATCAATTTAACAGTAGTTTCCCTTTAACCAACTACACGTCAGTTAACAGCTACCCTGAAGCCAACATTTCCATACTTTCTCTGAGATGAAGTTTTACACTATTAAATTTTCACATTTACTCCAATGCACAATTATTAAATTCCTTTAGCAGATGCTCTATGCTACATAATATCACAGTGAGAGATGAAAATCGGCAAAAAATTTGCAAAGATGCAAGGTCACTCAAGTAGCCTCTAATGTTAGTCTCCCTTTCTTTATATAGTTTCAAGAAAAACTCTAAGGGAGACTGACCTTTCCTTGACATAATTTGTCACTCATTTAAGCTCTGGAATAGCTGCCTAGAGCCCAATCAGCAGGATTGAGGCTTGTGGCATTGATTTGTTTTCCCATTACAGTCTGTAGAGTAGCAAAACTCAAAAGACAAGACTCATTACACAGGCACAGATGCAAGCCAGTTTTCTCTGGCTCTAATAATGCTTTAAATACAAAGTTATTTTCTCACAAATAGTTTGGCTGTAAGACAGAATAAGGAATTGAATTTACTAAGAAAATTATGAGGAATGTTAGCATTCTCTTAGCTATTAGGATTTCTCAGAGGAAATGCTCATAATTTGTCATTTATAGCACATGGGCTGTCAGTCAGTAAAATCTTGCTTTCTGCATACTGAATACAAAAAAAATCTTAATATTTAGAGAATAAAGTTGTAATGTTACATAAATAAAAAAGGAGATCAAAGCACAATATAATTACATCTAATAATGCCATTTCATCTATAATTCTATTCTCTAATGTTATAACTTTCTTGTATAAAGTATACTATTATGAGATTCTACTCACAACATTGCAACTTTATTCTCAAAAAAGACCTTTATGATAATATTCTTAAAATTTCATGACTTTTTTCTTGTATTGTTTCGATGTCTTTTATAAAAAAAAAAAAATTAACATGGCACTAAAATGCTGTCTTACTGCAGAATGTTTAAATAATGCATTTCACGAACAGAGATGTTTAATGGGCAGATGGTGAATGCAAGTGAACAAACATCTCTGCTTGGGCACAAGAGTGTTTTATAGCAATCACAATCTACAAGGCCAACAGCATTATTAGTGCAATACCAATGTCTGGCATTGCCATGGTAACAACTCAGTTCTGCCTAATGCCCAAACACTGTGCATAGTTCAGGTGCAGATGCATTACCTCTGAAACACAAGAACAAATCCATATGTGACTTATGAATAAAATGAAATATATCATGCCTGGATGCCAAAAAAATAAATTAATTAATTTTAAAAAAAAAAAAATGTGTGGACAGTTTTACAGTTTTACCCTCTGTAATTCTGTAATTTGAACTGAACATCAGAATACTTCACATCACGACATTTCAGACTTGTTACTGCAAATTTGAGAGCTTTGTCTAAACTTGGCTCAGAATTAGACTTTTAATGAAATTTATCATAGGCTAAAGATCTTTATCCTTGACAGACCACATTAAAACAGGAAATTACCACTAAACAAATTAATATCAAGGGAAAAGTGATGTATTCATGTTTTTAAAGGCTCATATAACCTCACGATTAAGAAAGACTCAGAAGTGTAATTACAGCCACCCCATCTAATCTGAGTGTCAAGACCACAAGGGAGTTATGTAATCTGAAATTAATCGCGTCATTTATTCAACATTCAGAATCATGGTGGCAGTTGCCTAAGCACTTGTCCGATTCAAAACAACACCTGTTATATTTATCTTTTAATTGAAACTGTACAGATACCACACTGCATATCAAAGTCAGCGAGCTGTGTGTGCTGGAACAGAATGATTAATGATGATAACTGTAAACATGCATGCTGCTGAGACATCCGTTAGCTAAAGGTGCTGTAACTCATCAGTTTTAATGTAAATTTTCACTAAATTAAGTGCGTATCTAAATGAATAAAACTAAATATGTAAGGATAGGCATATTCTAAACTTGTGACTAGGGAATGTGACAAGGTTCAAATTGCTGCTACTCTCTCCTCTTCCATTTATCAAAGCTCTGACCTCCTGTTACTAGCATTCTGAGTCAACAATATGACGTTTCTATAAATAGTAGAAAGTGTTAAGTGTTTTTATGAGGTAATATATGAGGTAACACTTTATTTTAAGGATCCACAATTACGCAGTAGTTAAGCATTAATAGACCAGTAGTTAATGATTAACTGGACATATATTAAAATATTGACCAAATATTAGCCATTACTTTATGCATAGTCAGAGGGCACCTATTATGCAAAAATTCACTTTTACATGTTATTTGAACATAAATGTGTGTTGGCAGTGTGTGTACACAGCCACCCTATAATGATAAAAATCCACCCGCTCCTTTTTTTAAATCCCCATAAATCATAAGCAGTGTCTCAGACCAAGTCGTTTGCAGAATCCGTAAAATGTGACATCACATTTTACAGGCTCCGCCCACGAGTGTGGGCGAACAGTGTTATATTAGACATGAACTAAGACATGAAAGTTAGTTTAGTACTTACATATCGTGTGACAGTCGCTTTCTGTGCGCGTGCTTTGGATGTGTGCTCAGAAAACCGTATATCAGAAGTTTCCACTGATATGTCTTTAAGACGCATGATTTCAGTGCAATAGACATGATGATCAAAACCAAACAGATGTTTTTTTTAGCAGAGTATCTCAGGAACGAGCTGTAAAGGCACAGCCCTATTCTGGAAAAGGGGGCGTGGAGCAGCAGCTCATTTGCATTTAAAGAGACATGCACGAAAACAGCCTGTTTCTGCTTCCACTCAAAATAGGCATTTTCAAAATGATATAAAAAATGATCTGTGGGGTATTTTGAGCTTCACAGACACATTTTGGGGACACCTGAGACTTATATTACATCTTGTAAAAAGGGACATAATAGGTGCTCTTTAAGATTTAACACTGCAGTATTCATTAACTGACGGAACATATATAAGGGCATATTAGCATTGTCTACAGTTTATCAAATATTTGAAGGATTAAACATCTGAAGGAAAAATAAGCAGAAATAAGCCTGTAATTAATGGTTAACATGACTTTTAGTGTTTTACTTTTATTTTGAGTTCACTTTAGACATTCTATTAACTGTAATTATCTTTGCCACTACATGTCAGTTAACTCTAAATACAGTATCAGTAGAGCATAGATTGTTAGGTTATGGTTTGCAGAATCAGTTGATATGTAATTGCAAAGTTATTATAGTCAGCAGAATGTCTAAAGTGGGCTATCTAATTAAAGTGTCACTTATTTAGAGCGTTTGTGAGGGTGTGTGTAAGTGATTTACATAATGTTACATTTCTGTGATTTACCATCTGTTAAGTAAACTGAACAATATATCTTCATAATCTTTAGTGCTAATAAACTGCTAAATAATAAACTGCTAGTAATAAACCACTAAAATTGTATAATAAAGACAATGTGACACCCTGCTCTAAAGTGAAAACTATATCCACATTAATTATTGATTTATATGGCACTTATTAAGTCATGTTCAGATTTAAGCCAGTAATTATGGCTAAGTTGCCAGTAATACATTACTACTAAAGACAATTGATGGTATATTCACGCTTAACTACTACATAAATAATGGCCAATATTCCTTTACTATATGTAGTAGTTACTACAACAATACATATCATGACAAAGCTTTGGTGTTTTGACTAATGAAATTCTACTAATAAAATATGACAATAAAATTTCTGACTAATGAATGTAAAGCTTTTCTTCAAAAAAGAAAAAAATACAACATTACATCACATATTAGAAAAAGCCCTGACTACATTTTGAATCAACATATTTATATTGTGCAAAAATATGTAACAAATTCCTGCTGTTTATTTTCTTTCATTTCCTGTCACTTTCGAATTTTCATCATCCTGGAGAGCAGTTTCATTGTGCTATTGTGCTGATATGAGACTGAAACATGTTAGTTTGTGAGTCTACGTGAGGAGGTGTCGTACACAGTGTGAGTCTAAAGAGAAAACTCACCACCAGCTGAAAGCGTGATGATGAACAATAGCAGACAATCTGTTCACAGCACTATATACTGTATCTGCTCAGCATCAGTTGATTTTTTTTTTAATCTAAACCATCCATAACCATCAACCTCTTGTGAAAAGTGAATAAACCTGCAGGAACAGACACATTAAGACCTCTTATGGATCATTTGATCACTGACATGGAAGTACCTCAACATATACTGTGGCCATCCATGGAGCAGCATATTTCTAAATGTGCTTGTGATAAAACTGGGCAAAAATGGAAAGATGTTACAGTAAAACAGGCTACAGGCAACTGCAATTCAGAAATTACAACTCTCAAAGTTCTATAGAATCTATATCTATTGAATCTATATATCTGTAGAAATCTATTGATGTATGAAACGATTCAGTGACTAATATCAGATTAAATTAAACTGAACCAAAGGAAATGCAAATGAGAAAAAAAAAAGACTGAACAAGAAAAAAAAAAATGTACAGGAATTGCTGGCCATAGCTGTAGGGCAGAGAATCAGATCACTTCCATCAGGAACTGGTCTATGCTCATTTGTGAGTGAGTGAAGAATGAAGGGAGAAGAAAAAGAAAACTTCTTTTCCATCCGTTATACTTGATACAACTCATTGAATCACCCTGGGAGGTCTTTCACTCACATGAACAAAAAAAAAAAAAAAAAGGAGTGATGAGGCAAGAAGAGATCCGAAACTCAGGATTGCTAGAAAAGTGACCCAAATTCAGAAAAAATAGAATAAAATAAAATAAAAATTCAGTAAGCTGACTTGTTTTAACATTATCCCTCTTCTGTGGCAATGAGGGCCAGCTGAATCGAAAAGTAATATGATTTGTTCTGCACTGACTGCCTCTGAGCTTGTGCTTTGAATCTGAAATTGACAAGAAGAGAGTTAGACAATCAAGGCAGAGACCTGAAAATGCAAACACAATTGTTTTAAAGACATCAGAGCAGTGGTTTCATTGATCTGGACCATGTATAAATGTACAGTTATTCTCCCAACGCATCACAATCATAACTTCAACAGGGAACCAGAAAGCATTGTTATGGAAATTTCTAATGATAAATTTAAGGACCAGCCTTCCATCTTGGTGAGCTGCCCAGACATGAGAAAAATATGACTGCTTGTATTGCTTTGATGTGAGTAAGCAAAATGAAGAGAAAACAGCAAAGAGGGAGAAATAAAGTTGTCATTTATCAAGTTAATTAATGAGCTAAATTGGCCCAATTTGTATGCAAGTTGTCTCAAAAGCAAGGAAAAATGAGGCAGAAAAAAAATGTATTCTTTTGCATAGGTTTCTTATCCTCTAAAATAACAGGCAAGCGTCAGTAAAACAGACACAGAGATTTGTATTAGAAAATACAAATTATGCTAAAATATTGCCCAGAATGCATTGTTTTCTACAGTACATTACTATTTAAATTTTAATAAACAGTGTGTTATTGTCAGAATTCGGGCCTGAATTCTGCATCATTTACCTTGAAAGCAAGGGTAGCTCTCTCTTTTCCCGGCTAAGGCTCCTACAGATTAATCTGTTTGACCGTTTGCCCTCAGTCAAACCAGTGCAACAGTATTTCCTGTATTTGATTGTAAATTTCAGTATAACAAAGTCCCCAAACAACAGGTCCAAGTAGTGACACTTTTTTTTCTGAGCTCTCATTGTCAAAAAGTCAGCCTTGAAGACTCCCTCACCTGAGTACTGACTTCATTTCCGATGATCCCCATACCTGGCACTGATTGCCATCTTCACCTGTTAACCATCACCTGGACTATTTAAGCAGCCCTTTCTCTCATGCTCATTGTCTATACAGAGCGTTCCTTCTGTTATTATTGCTATGACTGAGTTTGACCTGGGGTGTATTCCAGAAAGCACGGTTAATTTACCATCAGCTAAACTTTGGTTGATTAACCCAAAACCTGCTTACTCGAGGTATGTTGGTTCCAAAAACGCGTCCGGGAGTAAGTTCATTCAACACAGAGTATGTTCCTGGTCAAGACTCAAGACATTTTCAACAGAGTGACGAATCGACGAGTCACTATGGAAACGGACACTGAGAAAAAGCACACCATACTACTTCTTTCTTCTTCTTTTGTTCAAAGGCCATTTACATGCTTAGTGAATATCGCCACCTAATCGATGGTTGTGCAATTATTTTTCTTTTTTTCCCCTATTAATCTGTAATCCTTGAATAAGAATTATATTGTTTGTTTGATGCTAATTATATATTAAGTTATATCAATATGTATTTATATTATAGAAATACATTATAGAAAATGCCGATCCATGAGTGAGATGATAATATAAAATGTAATAAATATATATAATATAATAAATGAAACATTACCTTGTCATAATAGTGGTTTATAATTTATACAGATAACTGTTATATATGCCAATAAAATAAATATAACAACCTTAGAATAATATATTACCTTATTTATTACTTATATTTGCGCTTTATAATTAACATATCATACAACTATATATATATATATATATATATATATATATATATATATATATATATATATATATATATATAGTAGGCTATATTACATATTGTAGCAATATATAATATTGTGTGCAATCTGTCACTCCCACTGGACTCTGGTCAGTAGGTCACACATGCTCTGATAGCACTGAAGTGAACTAACCCTGAAACAGAACCTACTCTGGAGCATACCTTACATACCCTGAAAGTTACCTCCATTTTTGCAAACCGAATGCTGAGTTTATCTGCTTACTTACCTTAAACATACCCAGGTATGTCACATAACCTGCTTTCTGGAATACCCCTCTGGA